>JANJYQ010111981.1:512-10744 GCA_024605255.1 Rastrelliger kanagurta | reverse complement strand
TGACCACAAGCAGACCAAAAAGAAAATAAATAAATGGACAGACAAACAATGGCTCCTACAGTACTACTTTGATGTGCTTGTAGTGTAACTATCTCCATTTTAATTCTCCTTTATTCTTACCAAAAGATAATCAGTTTACCATCAAAAATGATGTAGAAAATCAGAAAAGAATCAACTAATCAATTTATAGTCCCAGCTCTGCTTTATTTTTCAGAAATTCTACATTTCAGAGGGAAATATTGTACTTTCTACTATACAGCTGTAACTATTAGTTTCATAACAGATCTACTAAGCATATAGGAAGCATTATTTTTATTATTATATGTTAAATGATCAAAAAAATGAGTGTTTTAAAATGTTTCCTCAGGTAAAGGATGCCACATCTTCCATCACTGACACCAACTTTTTCGATTTGTCTCACAGCATCCTTCATTCAGGTATGTAAGATATGTTAATTGACCACACATCCAAAGCTAGTTTGAATGTCTTCAGTACACTCTGCATGATGGAATTTAAGTATACTGACCAATTTAAAGTGATACTACAGATGACACGGTCACAAAGTCTGATAGCTGACACACTGTTAGCCTAGTCTGCTAATCCCACCTCAACACATTGATATCCATATGTTTACATACATAATTGTCATTCAGTATTGAAATAACAGTTTCATTTTGCTGGTACAGAGAGAGTAAAGAACTACTCTGAAAAAAAAGTACCAGTAATCATTCAAATGTGAATATCCAGCCCAGTTTGCCAAGAAATGCAAGAAATGCAGGTATCTGAGAAAAAACTAGTATGATTAAGAACCTCAAACCTAGAGCTCATTGTGGTATTTGAAGCCTTCCAGTAACATTACTGTATGAGGAAGGGCTACACAATAACTCCAAATAGATGTTTATGTGTGGTTTTGATGAAGTCAGTGAGCGTTTTTCTGCTGAACGCTGAGTCACATTTCAAGCTGCGTTCATGTCTCTGTACTGTATGTCATCACACCTCATAAAGTACTCGAATACCCGACTCCCCATTCTCTTAAAATAAGTCATTATGGAGGGTAAAAAAAAAAGTGCTGCAAAGAAGCTGTTTGTTGATACACTCCAAATGACAAATCCTGCCAAATAAATCTCAGAGCCTTGCCTTTTTCCAGACTGATCCTCTGTTGATAGACATTTCTCTCTCTATTCCTTGTTGTGTCTCTCTCTTCTGGTTTCAATTGAGTGTTTGCTCTTTTGGCATGGCAGGGGAATTCCACATACTGCCAGTGCAGAAGGTGACAAAATGAATTATGGTCACCATGAGAATAGATGATCCAAATGAATATACTTCATTTAGCAACCTCTTTCATTCTTTTTTAACCTGTAATTGTCTGATAAGTCCCCGCATAAGTAGGGATATTTCAAGATGTGGGCAATTTTGTCATAAAATTAAATCAGTGCTGTTCCAGTTTTTTCAATGATGGTTTCTGCCTCTCTGCTTCTCCTTCTCTGTCCCTCTCTTCATCTTTTCATCACGTCTTACTCTTGCTGTCTCGCAAAGCCACAGATCGTCAAAGCCCTCAGCGCTCCACACTGATCTCTGGCGTGTTTGACATAATGTGTCAAAACAGGCCAGACTGTCTTATTTCAGCCCCTGACATTTTTCGTTCTCTTTTTCATCTTTTGCAGCATCTTTTCTGTGTAATTCCTCCGTGCCAAATTCCTCCACGAATGTCCACGACATGTTACGAATGACAGATGCGAACAGCTCTTAGGAGATGGGTGGCTCTTCTCTTATGACAGGCTTCCTGGCTGTATCCTCATTTGAACTTCACAGCCCTCTGTGTTTTTAGATCCACAGTTGTTTTTCAACTTGAAGTTACACCCAGCAGACAACATTAACCCATCTTATCAACATAAATTACGGAGGCCCGAAACTGTCAAAATGAAGAGACAAAAACATATTTTGATATGTCATTAAATTACGTTGTTGGATAAATAATTAAAATGGTGTGTAAAAGAAAAAAAGTTTTATACTTCTGTGTTCACTGCCAATTTTAGAAGCTTTTAGTTTGTTTGATGTCATGAAAAAGGAGACCTATTTATTAACTGTCATAATGACAATAAAATCTAATAACTATTTCCAATTTGGTCTCTAATGAAAACAAGAGATGCAGTTGGGGATGAATATAATCTTGTTGAGCCTGTGAGTTTCAAAATAGCATTATCTAGTTAGCATTAGCTTCCATCTAAACTCCATAATGTCTTATACAAGTGTTTTTTATATTTATCCTTCAGCAGTAAGCATATGGTTCTGAAGGATCAACATTATGTGAGCCGACTGGAGTAATTTTATGATGAAGGTTAGCTCAGTGTTTTTAGTTACAAGTGTTTTCCAGCAAACTAGCAAGCCACACATATAAGAACCTTTGACTAATTTGAAAATATATGGTCACACCCATCTCATTATCACGTTTTTTTTGTACACCACGTCCCCCATTTTTTATGTACTTTCACACAATTTGGCATCAAACAATTTAATGCAATCCTTTTTACACAAGGCACGAAGGTATGAGACAATGTTGAATGGGGAAAAATGGGAAATGATTAACATATTCTGACTTTGATAATTAAATGAGATTGTGAAATATACCTAAAAAAAAAGTTAAATAAACTAAATAGCGGTAAAGAAAAGAGTGTGAACATTTTTTTTCTTTCTCTGACCAACTAATTAGAGGCGAAAGGAAAAGTTTACGGCTTTACATACACTTAATTTTAATTGCTCAACAATTATTTAGCTGTATTTCTGATGTCTCACACATCATTTTGTCACTTTCAAGCCTCCATATAAATTACATACTTTGGCTCGTTGATTCAGCTCATTTGCACAAGTGATATGTGGTGGTCTGCTTGAGGTCACTTATCAATACAATATAGAAATATAAACTGTTTACTGATGAGGTTAAAATGACAGATTTATGCTAAATGCACAGTAATTTCATCCAAATTCACCAAAAAACCAAATCCTGAGTAGCTGTTTGACTGATTTTATCTCTTTGGTTTTAGTGATGGTGATTATGATCATTTTTTACAGTGAATGCTCACTCTGCAGCCAAACCAACAGCAAAATACTATATCTCCATACGGAAGAGTTTTTACGTCAAACCAGCAATATTCCGTGATGCAGACAACACAGCAATTGTCTCTTCATTTGTAATTTCTCACTCTGGACAAAGTGAAGGAGGGGTCTGAGAAGGAGGAGGAGAAGAGGGGCTTGGTGGCAGTTGAAACCTCAGTCGTGTCACAACTGCCAATTTGCGGGCAGTTTGAGATGTTGACATCTGCATTCTTTCACGTTCACTATGACTCTCAGAGCAGAGCCCAGAGACCAGCTTTAGATTGCTTTATTTATCCCGACGCTCCTGCGGTTGAAAGGATGCGCCGTCCTAGACAGTGTGTGATGAGAAAAAGCAAAAGAGGCACAAGAATGTCTCAAATATCTTTCTGTAGGGGAGAAGATTGTGATCAGAGTGTTACGTTTGCTGACATCTTTATTCAACTGCAAGTTCTCCAAAGTCATTCTGTCTTACAGTAGTTTAATACGTGCTGAACCTAGGTTTTAGACATACTGAAGTCGCATTTTTTGGTATTTGTCATATTTTATATATTGAGTTATCTAACTAGTTGTATTTTATGTTTAAAAGAAATCCCAGCATGAAAGTTAACTCTTATTTCGTGAGATCAAAAAAAAAAATCCTAAACCAATAAATACTGTATTCCCCAAAGTAAGTTATTTTACATTATTGAAAATTATATTGAAATGCAAACATGATGTTGGTGCAAAAAGAGGTCAAATTTGGGTATATCAAGTCTAAACATTCTGGAAATAGCCTATAGAATATGCTTTGCATTGGATAATGGAAAACATACAGGAATATCTTTCATGTCCTGATTAAGGCTAATTTAGTGGTAAGTCTCTGTATGAAGATATAGGATTATATATTTTGCACACAAATTTTGTAGAATATGTATAAAAATCAGTGTGCACACATGTAATGCAACCAAATTATTTACTAGTACACTACTTATGCCAAGCGACTGTTATTTATCTCTAAGTGGAAAAATTCTTCTGGTCATATTTGATGTCTGCTTTGCATTTCTCTGCACGTCTCCTGTTGCGCATGTAAATAGTTGGATGAAAACCAGCTATAGAGTATGTTTGTGCATCAGTATTACGTTTCTCTATGGAAGACATCAAGTGGATCTATTTTCATAACTTCATAGGAAACATCTCATTTGATTTGTACTCTGTCATCTGCAAGAGTTTGGTTCTCTTGGCTGCCTCTGCAGTTACAAACTACATTGCAGCATGACCTGTATACAGTATACATTTTATGATCTCTAAAGGCCATAAAAGCTGACATCAGGATTGCTCAAAAGTTCATTGTCTGCTCTCGAGTTTCCTGAAATACACGTTTCAGATTCCTGTCCCTCTCCATGGGGGACCGCTGTCGTCTTACAGCCACTGTCTGGTTCCCATGAGCTGTGAAACAGGATCATGGCCGGACTATATATGACGTTTTCTGTGCTGACACACAATACTGGATGTCCAGTGTGGGGGGGAATTATGACCTTAAGTTCAAAACAGCGTTTTGACTGTGATGGCCTTTACTTTGAGTTAGAGGGTCTTGGACTTCACAAATTGCTCCTTTTTTGGTTCCATAAAGAAATGGAAAAGTTCTAGCTAACCAGTGTTGCCAAAAACAGAATTATGATAATGTTCCTCCAGACAAAACAGCAGCCTGGCAGATACTTTCAAGAGAAGTGTTGAGTTTAAACCAGACTGTAAAAAATGATGGACGTAGCCAAAGGGATATCATCCTTTAATTTGTGCACTGTTTTGAAGCCACACGTTTGCATGTTGATCATCACCATCTTGGATTTTTGGAGACAGGAGTGACCATATATGGATAGGAAAGTGGAGCTGCCCCTAATGATAGCTGCTAGCTTGACCACCATGGTTCATTTAAACTCTGTCGCTAACTCTCATACTGTTAATGCTGGCAAAAACTATTAAACCAAAATGAACATTCAATTCCTTAGTGCTTGCATGTTCAAACTGTTCCATAAAGGGCCATGTGGCTGCAGTTTTTTTTTCTTCCAACCAATCAAGAGAGAACATGATTCAACCAATCAGCGATCTGAAGACTGAGATCAGTTGATTAAATGAGTGAAGCCTGGTGTGTTCCTCTTTGGTTGGAAAGAAAACCTGCAGCCACATGGCCCTTTAATAGTTTAGACATTCCTGCCTTAGAGGATCTTTTAGTCCAACCAAACACTGAACAAGACTTTTTTAGAAGACCAAATGTTACCATTAACTTTAATGAAAACACACTGACATAGAGTTGCCTATCCTCATACTCTTTGAATCAGAGGTTATACCATGGTTATGTAAACTAAAAAAATTTTGCAGTGGTCGCAACTTGTCAAACACAGCGTATCCATGCCCTAAAGCACACCCTACTTTTTTGACTATATTATTCTAAACAGGGCTGTAATTAACAAAATGAAGACATGCCGTATTGAATAAGATATAAAACTAGCAATTGAGACCATAAGCTGGCCCCTGCTGGCCAGCACAGAGAATACAAGTTTACGATACTTCTGTATTGACTTCACTTTTCAGTACCGGAGCTACCCCCCTGCATTCAACAAGAATCTCCAGCTGGAATTGAACCAAGGACGTTGTGGTTATGCGATATGTGCAGTCACCATTTGGCTACCAGGGCGCTCCCAACCAGACAGAATATTAACTGATAAATGATACCATAGTTGATTCAAAATGCAGGGAGCACTTTTATATATGTTAACCTCAAATTTTGGAACTCTGACCACATTCAGTATCCGACATTATGTCAGAATATAAACAACAGAAAATCTCAAAAACCATATTATGTCTCCTTTAACCAAACCTTTACTGAACTGCAGTTGTGATTGCATTGTAGACGTTGATAATAAAAAAAAAGGTGGTGGCGAACATTTAAAAACACTGTCAGTGAATGTAATTGGGAATTCGAAGACTCCAATAACAATGTTCCGTCTGGTGTTATGGTTGGTTTTCAATATCTTGCTCAAGGACACCTCAGCAGGGTGTAGGCTCACAGACAATGAATGAGGCTTGAACCCTGATCCTCTGGTTGAATGACAGTTCCTTTAACCGCAGGGCCATCCTGCCATCTTTCTCTCCAGTATTTCAGGAAAGTCTGCCAGTAACCCATGCCAGTGATTTCAGTTTGCTGCATTTGATGACCCAAAGAATGTAAAGTGATACGTATCTCCATATCACAACCAGATTGGAGAGGAGATTTAAAGTCTACTCTTGCGTTCAACTTGCGTCTTGTCTTTTGTTATTTGTATGCATGTCAGTCACTCAGTTGGTTGGTCTCTCCGTCTCTGTATCACTTTCTAAAATATGAGAGTGATTACAAGAAGCTGACAATCAGGTCCAGGCCTGTATCTTTGTCCTTTATCTTCTCAGAAAAGTCTCTGTGCATGCATCTCGCTGCGTCAACTCCGATTACTGTGATTTCCTTTCATTTGGCCTTCCATCCCCCGTCCACTGCACACACGCATAGACACACGAGGACCAGGGCACGCCGCACACAAATACACACAAAGATACAGAGATGTTCAGTCACCCACCCACACCATTCCAGGCACTTCCAAATGAGAGGGACAGTACTGATGCAGCAGGCCGCAGGCCACCCAGTGCTGCAAATGAATACTCTGCAGTGCATCACACTTCATATGTCTGTCCTCTCAACGGGCTCTATGTGCGTGTGCGCATTTGTGTGTGTGTTTTTGTGGCTTTGTGCAGACTGTGCATGCATCACACTACATTTTTTGTATTGACTGTGTTGCGTTCATTGACAATTCACTGTTAAACCTGCTTGAGGCACCAGATACATCCAGGCAGGTAAAATAGCGTGACATGATTTGTCAGCTGCAAACACTGATATTAAAATGTTCAGTAGAATTTGCACCAGATGTATCTCTGTGTGATATTTAGCATTTATTTACTGTACTTTAATAGGTTTAAAATGAGTATCTATACTATATGTCATTCAAATAATGTGTAAATACGTATTTACACATTACTTACAGTACTAACAAGTCAGTTGATTATGCGTATTGTGAAAAAGCTCATTTGAAGAGAGGAATCCAGAGAATTATCACTCAACTCAATTTTTCTTCACCATTTTGATTTCATGACTTCAGCTTCATTATTTCAGTTCACTCTCACCCTTCTTATCATCAGTGTTTATGCCAAAAAGCTCTGATAGAATCCATTATGAGCTACCTACCACCGTTAAATGTCAGACTAGTTAGAAACTAGCAGGAGAACATAGTCAAGTATTCAGCAGCGAAAGAGTGAGGCATTTCATTTGGGAGTTGGTGGAGCCCAAAACAGAGCGAAAAGTGCTATAAGGAATGCAATCAGTTGGTTGTGTAAGAAAGCCACTGTTTGCTAACATTAAAGACATATCAAATTTATAAGAAGAACAATCTGTCGGTGCTAACTTCTCAGTTCATTGGCCCGCCCTCAGATGTCCCAAAAAACTTAAGTTTCACTCAACATCACCCTAACTAATCAGCTCTTAACTGCTTTTTTTTGGTAGGTTTAATAGTTTGTTAGAGCTTTTTTAGGAAAAAGTTAGTCATGTCTCCTCCTAAAGTATTTGCGGTACACTTGTTCAGTGTCAGTAATTGGAGGGAAATTAAGTCGGACAATGTTGGAAACAGTAACATGATTTCTTCTGCTGCAACAAAGAGTTACTTATGTGTAAAAGTAAAAGATTACAAGACTTTTGTGGAGTCTAGTAAATACATGCACTGCTAATATCACTTAGCAAATTTGTGCAGTATTTTTAGCAGCTCTGTCAACTTCCCGCTTTCCCCAGTTGGCAGCGCAGCTCAGTGTAATTACTGTAAACAAATGGGCCAACGGATGTGACAACTGGTAGCTTTTATCTCATATGAGTGCTGCTGTTAGTGGTACAGTAGTGTCTCCCAAAATTGAGACCACATTTCACTTAATCCCACTTTATCCTCCTGCTGCAAAGAGGATGTTACTAATTGTTCTCACCCCTCGTTGCAGCTCCACGTGTTTGTTTATTGTCGAGCTTTATAGAAGAGGACAGACATGTTGGAGCTCACTCATTTACTGTATACAGGCTGGTTCAATCTTGGCCATGCTCTGATGTGAGGTGTTTGAGTGTTTGGCATGGCGTGTATCTGATCTTTGCATCTCTGTCCTGCAGACGTTCCGAGTCACTTCATGAACTCTCTCATGCTTTCATGCCTCTGACTCCCTTTGTGTTCCTTTTTTTTCCCCTCTTAAATATCTGCTATAATTTTGCTCTCAGAGCTACAGGCTGGATGTCAGGGCACAAAAGGAAAAAAAAAGCAGGAACAACCCAGGAATGTCATCCAGTCAGCCAGTCAGCGAGGCCAGGGCAGGCGAAGTGCAGAAGGGCCACAAGTCTTTGAAGTCCGTCTTGACAGTTGTGGACCCTGGACGCTCCCTGGCACAGTGCTGCGAAACCTGATCACGTTTCATTATTTTGATGGGAAAATCAGACAAACGGTTCACTTGAGGTTTCTTTTAGCACTGCTAACCTCTTGTCAAAGCACGGGGGGAACTTCACAATGGTGCGCGATCGCACACACACAGGCATGTACACACACAAAAACACACACTCTCCTGACTAGAGTTCACTTTAGATTAAGCAACAAAGAACACATTCATCTTTTTAGGGCCAGCCACTAGTTTGATGTGTTCCAGTCTGTTTTGTGTTTTACTTTATTGTGCTGTTTCCTATATAGCGCATGCACGCACACACATACTCTCTCACACACATGCACAGTGCAACATCTGTACTCCTTGATTATATTAGTTTTGTGTTTGACTGAAATCAGAAACGTGTGCACTTAGAGGTTGGCATGTTTTATAGACATATCCTTGACTGGCTAAATTAATTCTCTTTGTCTCTATCTGCATATTATAATCCTATAAAAATGACTGGGAAATGTATTTTATGTCTCTAACAGAGCTCTTAAAGAACCTTTGGTATCTACGTTACATATGTAGGATTCACTCAATTAAAGATTGTTTTACAGAGCAGAATAACCTAACTATCCTGATTATGTATCATTTTTCTTAAAAAAAACCAAAAAAAAAAACATTAGAAGCATTGAAAAATAACATGATGCAAATTTCTTAATTTGATTTATGAAAGCTGAAATTTGCTAATTAGTTGTGCCACCTGTTGCTGGAAATCCATTCACTGTCATAAGACAAGACAATACTGGCAGTTTATATTTTCATTAAGTAGTTAGCAAGTAACATGCAGTAGCAAGTATAGCTCACACATGTTCATATATATTTGTACAAAAAAAAAGAATATTACAGGACCATAATCAAGATTTTAGAAAAACTGAGTCCAAATTTCAACTAAAGAACCACTTCACACCTCCTGAAAAATGTTGAGTTTAGCAGTTAATTTAACTACTTTAGCTACTTCATTTCTGTATCTTTGTTTTTGGCAGTTACCAAACAACTTCAGGTGTATTGCCAACCCCCTTCGGAATAGGGTCGACCCTAATTCGCACAAGGCCCAGAAAATACAACAACTGATTCTATTCAGATTAGTGACTAGTCAGCGAACGTAAAAGTTACTAAATATAAAATAAACACTTGATTTTAGCTGCATATGCTTCACTTGTCAAATGTAATAGTAATAATAATATTTGACTGATGCACAATGTTATTTGGATCTCTGTTAGCTATATATATTATATTGTTAGTTATATATAAATGTATTGTTTTAAAATAATTTGAAAGTATCTTTTTAGTGGAGTATTAACTATAAAAGTTTAATTATATTTTTTTATTCTTGAAGCATTTCCTTCATTGACAACCCAGAAAATATTTTTTCTTCTACCAAACCTGCTTTTGGCACCTCCTAGCCACCGTACTTTTACTTCTTTTCATGTCAAACAATATCATGTCTTCTTCCTTGGTCTTGCAGTTATCACAATGTTATTTATTGTCTTCATAATTAGCTGTGTGATCCTGCTAGTACCATGTATACGTGTTGTGTCAAAGGGTTTGCATTCATTTCAGGAGTCACCTCTTGATTAAAGGTGTTAATTAAAGCTTGTGTATTATGTTTTATAGTGCGCTTCCCTATGGAC
>JANJYQ010111840.1:3113-18109 GCA_024605255.1 Rastrelliger kanagurta | reverse complement strand
TGTGTGTGTGTGTGTGTGTGTGTGTGTGTGTGTGTGTGTGTGTGTGTGTGTGTCTGTGTATGAATGCTTATTGATGCATGCAGATGGAGCTCTGTCCTCGTTAGTGTCGTTCGTGACACCTGTGTTCTTCCCGTTGCAACATGTCGAAATTCTCTTGGTTAAAACGTCATGAGGCTGAAACTATTGCACAAATATGTGAACGTAGTTACAATGGCAGAGCACAAAGAAGTACACTTAGGCAAGTACTTCACTTAAATAAAATTACACTAATTACATAACCACATGTATTCAGCAGATATAATTGCTGGTCACTTTGCAGGTAAGGATGATGCCTGAATGTAGACACACAGGACTTGCACAACTTCCCATCGATGTTTCATTGTTGCATTATATACAAACATATCATCACACTACATCGGAAATGCAACATATAAGCATTTATGGAACTTTAGAGTATGATGTATCTCTATAATTATGTTCAATATTTCATCCTTTACAAGGTTCCACTTTTGCTTTTTGCCCTTTTGTAATGTTCCCGTACATGTTTAATTGTTCATGTCTTTCTTCCTACTTTATTATAATGGTGATGGGATCTAAACATTATGCTGCACAAAGTACTATGCAATAAAATTAATGATGGTTTTTTATATTATTTATATATGAAAATACATCTTCAGCCTTTAAAATTATATGATTGATTTATAAAATATAGTGCATTGCTATAGCTTCAGCTACCTCACTTAATCCTTTATTAAAGTGGAGGATCTGAATACTGTTTCAACCACTATGACATCTCACATTTTCCTTTTTGAAATAGTACAATCCGGGTTTGATGCCTTCTTTTTGGTCATGTATAATTATAATTATGCAGATGAGGGCTTATTTGTTTAATAAGGCTTTTTTAAAAATATATATATTTGTGATGTGTTGTTTGCTGACTCTGATAAAGTTGTTAGTGGTACTGCTGGAGTTTTGACCTCTTTGAACCTCCATGACACAGCAGCAGAGAGATGACACTCCCAACCTGCTGGCCAAAGAGGAGCTGAACCTGCTGGCCCGTCTGATGGGCAGCATGAAATCTGAGAACACGCCCAGTGCTGAAACCGGCTTTCGTATCAACCTGTTTACTACAGACAAAGAGGAAGATGAGGCGTAAGTGCTTTTTTTCATCTACCATCTGTGCTTTTAGTTACTGAAAGTCTGTCTCTCTAAATATGACATTTGTTTAACAGAGGAACCTCGGGTGGAGCTGAAGAGTCCTTGTTTGGAGTGATAAATATTCAGGCGATGCAGGTAAGTAATGTACCTCTGTTTATTGGATACTTAGGTAAAGTTGTTGATGATCTAGAGCTGAGGTTGAATTAATAAATACATGCACTTTAACATTTTGAATACACTTAACCAACGAGTCGTAATGTAAAATTTAAGTGGTATGTATGATACATATGGTTACTTCACTTTATTTAAAATTATTTGATTGGGTGTAGTACCTGACCTTGTTTCCCCTGTCATTTTCAAAGATTTTTTTAAGTGGTTTAGAGACCTTATAATTGTTTTTTACATCCTAATGGTGGAACATGATTGCCTAATCACCATCAGATATGCCACTAGGTTGTGTTGCATAACAAAGAAATGTCTGTTGAGAATATAATCATCTCATTAATTCACACTTAACTGAAAATGTGACACAATAATAACAATAATATATGTTACTGAAAACATTTGAAGAGCTGTCGTGTTTCTGTTTGATTCAGGATGAACAGGCGGCGACTGAGTTGGCTCAAATTGCCGGACAGTTTGCAGAAGGAGAAGAGTCGCCTGAAAACCCGAGCAGCAGCAGCAAAGGAGACGACCTGCTGGCCATGATGGACGACCTCTGACTCTGTTGCTAGGTTTCAGTGTCACAGTCAGAAATGCAGTTCTAATCTATCTAAAATTTTATGGCCAAATTTCTTTGTGCCAGAGTCTTGTATCAGGTAAAATCACATTGTTACTATTAATATCACATTATCTGTTACTAAGAGTTTCTGATTAATCTGTAAAATATTCAGTTGCTAATATTTTCTGTTCTATACCTGACTACGACAAATATACACTGTCTGATATGCACTGATTGGATGATGGATAATGAATGAATTAATGAATGCTTTCTTATTTTCTATATAAACATTCTGTGTTATCATTAATGGTATTATTCATATTTTAATATTTTAAAAAATATTGAGAGGGCTTAAAGAGATCCAGATGTGATCCCACTTTTTAAAAGTTGTGTCTTTTTTTCTTTCTTTGCACACATTGACTTGGGATCTGGAGTTTTCCTGATATGGTGGATAAGTAATCAGGTTTCCCATTGCAGTTAATGCTTTAATGATTTAAAAAAAAACAAAAAAAACGTAAAGACAATAAAGCATGGTAAAGAGGATGCCTAATATTCCTTGTACTGTATTTTGAATTCTATTTAATGTGAACATATGTTTTTGTGCTGCTTGTATAGATATATTTGATACAGTTATCTGGTTTTGTAACCTCTGTGTTTTACGTGCTGCTGCTCCTTTGGTCAGGGCATTCCTGTAAAAATGAGGTTGTTGGTTAAATAAAGTAAACCTGCAACTAATGGTTATTTTTGATCAATTAAACAGATTATTTTCTCTACTAATCAATTAATCATTTTGTCTATACAATGCCAGAAAATAGTGAAAATAGCTGTTATAATTCCCCAGAGTCAAAGGTTACATCTTAAAATGTCTCATTTCCGACAATCAGTCTAAAAGACAAAGATATCCAGTTAATAATCATATATGACCAAAAATAAACTTAAATCACCACATTTGATATACTGAATGCTGAAAATATCGGGCATATTCACTACCAAGTAANNNTGTGTGTGTGTGTGTGTGTGTGTGTGTGTGTGTGTGTGTGTGTGTGTGTGTGTGTGGCAGCTGAATGCTGAATCCTGAGCTCCTGTCTGCACTTTGACTGCCTTAAATACACTACTTGCAATACTTTTGATTTATTTTGAATACTTCAGTACTTTACTTAAGTATGGTCATTGAGGAACACTTTTACTTGTGCTTAAGTCACTTTTTGATAGAGTACTTGTATTGATCTCCAGTGCTCTATACACCTCTGATAATAATTCGCTCTTATCATTAGTCTTTTTTTGTAGTGGCAGCTACAAATCTGCAGAGGCGCTGTTGTTCTGCGTTGAAGAATATCTGTGACGCACAGACGCACAGTCAGACGTCATCACGTTGATGTCTGGTGCGGAAAACTTTTTGTTTACATCCGTGCTCTCCCGCTAAGGTTTCGTGCGGGGACTCTCACATGAAATAAGGTTTTTATCTAATGCGGGTAAGTGTAACACACACATTATGTAAAGGAAACAGTATAATATGAATTCTTCGAGGCTTTTTTTGTGAAAACGTGAGTCGCTGCAACGATGCTAATAGTGAATTTGACTTATGCACGTTATCAGCGAGGCAAGTAGCACAGTGATCATCTAAATAACTTGTTTTAGATGAGAAAGGATTAATTGAATTAACTGCACTATTTATAATATTCGTCAAAATGAAGCACGTGCCAGGAAGTTTCCGTACTCAGCTATCTGCATTGTGTTGTAAAAGTGAGTGAAGTAGCTGCCATATCTGCTGTCATCCAAATATCAGTGGTATAAATAGACTGGGGCTGATAAAGATGCTGCTTGTTGGCTCATGTCAATATGACAGATTATTGCAGATGTGTAGATTTCTGTGATATTTTTCATCTTGGAAAGTTCATGAAATATGGTCAACAGATAGATGACATGCTTCTACCAAGCATTTTAATTGGTTAATTTTTCAATTAAGTGATTCAACCTTTGGTCTAAAAACCTTGTAGTGTCTGATTTATTATCCTATTTGCGTGTCTTTAAGATGTATCCTGTGACATTTATAACTGTTTTGAAGTTCGTGTAGTGCATGTCTACAGAGGGACCTTTGGGCCATAAACCTTCTTAGGAGGAAGTTTTGACCATATGGTCAGGTGGGATACATTTCTGTTGGTCATGGGAGGTCAAGAGGTCAGTGACAGAAAATTCCAATCCAAGTGTTTTTAAGAAGAGGCTAGAGTAAGTTTTGTCAGAGATAATTTTGGCGAGGTCTCTCACAGACGGTCCCGGGTTGTCTGTTATGATGCTGTTCTGTTATTCAAATATAACCAGGACTGCATCAGCGGAGCCTTCTTCCATCATCAACACTTCATTGTTCATCATACACCACAACCTCTAAAATAATAATCGCAGCCTCTCAAAGCAACCTCTTTGTCTTTTTTTTATACGGACCAACAGTCCACAGTGCAAACATGTTTAGTTTACTATCACAGAGGATGAAAGAATCTAGTAAATATTCATGTTTGAGCAGCTGGAGTCCTACTATTTAGATATTTCCAAGGTTCTTCCCAGGTCATCAATGGCTTTTGAAAGGACAGTACTCAAAAATTCTAATATTTTATGTATTGCTTTTTTACTTTACAAATACCCTTACAGCAAAATGAAGTTGCCAATTGTCTATCTTTAACTAAAAATCTAAATATAGGGACCTAATAATCAGGCATTAGTCAATGGACCCAATACTGCTCCCTTGTGAAAACTAAAACACCCAGGTTATCTCCTCTTGGGGGCAGTGATACCTTCTTATTATCTACTCACTCTATTTACTATACCTAAGAGATGGAATAAGATGATTGAATTCAACAAAATGTGCCACTGTTGAATAATAATGGCACATTCTGTTAAAATTAATGCCAGATATTTAACTTTCCAAGAGGGCGCTCTATAGATCCACCATCTGAGAACCCTGTCACGACATGGATTAAATAAAGTTGTCTGTAATATAGCTTTATGTATTGGCTATTTAGATTCAGTTGTTTCTGATCAGCTAGAGCTTAGGTTTATTTTTTTTGTTTTTTTTTTGCATACCTGTTAGAAAAACAGCAAAAATGAAAATGATTTAATTGGCTGTACCTCCTGTGACTGTTTTACGAGTTTGAATCTGTTGAAGGCTTCGCAGTTAGAAAGGTTAACAGGGTGTGGCGTCGATAACATTAGGAGTGTCTGCCATATTATTATTAATGATCTTTAAAAGGCCTGAGGGCTGAAATGTTCTCTAAATAAATAGAAATGCATATGGAGTATGTGAAACTTTTTTCCAATTACTCTTTTTAATTAAAGTTGTCAGCATCTCATTACACCTTTGTATAATATTTTAATGACTTTAAACTATTCTTTGCTTGTATTTTTTAATTTGAGGTGTGTTTTGACATTTAAAGTGTTTGAAGTCAATTATGTAAAAGAGGGCCTAACTTGTATTGACTAGAAGTGTTTATTTCTCCCTTGGTAATGAAGTGTATGACCTTAAATGACCTTTAACCTGCCTGCAGGTAAGGCTGACCTCCAGAGAGTCTCTTCATCAGAGTCCATGGAGTCAGAGGGGAGTGAACTGCCGCCATCAGGCTCAGGCACAGCCGAAGTTTTCAACTCTATTCGGGAGCGTACCATCGCTGAGAACAGCATGGTGGTGCTGCTGCAGGGGTTGCAAGGAGAGGTGACTACAGTGGACCTGAGGAACGAGAGCACTGCTAGAGGACGAGTGGTTAATGTGGACGCCTTTATGAACATACGTCTGGCAGAGGTGCTGTACCGCGACCGGCGGGGACAGCTCACCCAGCTACAGGACCTGTTCATTACTGGCAGGAATGTCCGCTACGTTCACATCCCAGACCACATGAACATAATGAAGACCATTCAGAGCCAGCTGGCTAAGATCCACCGGGTCCGCAACTTTGCCAGCGAAGGGGGCGGCAGGAAAGAGTATGCCAAGAAGACAAAATAACTTTTTGTTCTTTAGAAGGATGCTAAACTCCTGGGTAAAACTTGGAGGCACCAATTGAGTTTTTTTTATTAGTTGTGAGGAAGAGTGTCTCATTAGATCAGCTGCTAATTTATTGATCAGTCCATCTACAAAAAATACAACCTGTTTATTTTTCACATAAGCAGTTTTAAGAAATCTTAACACTCCTGAATCCCAGCTCCTCAGTTGGGAGGATTTGCTGCTTTGCTTTGTCTAATGTGAGAGTGTGAAGTGATTTGAGGACGTCATTAGATATTCGTAATAGAATTTTTTTTCTGTATTTTCTGATGTTTCTTTAGAACAAATGATAAATTAATGAATTAGAAAAATAATACTGAGAAGAACTGATCATGAAAGTAATCATTTTTTACAGTCCTGAGGTTTCAGAAGCTCAAAAGTGCCTAAAATAATTCAGAGGAGTCGCAAGGTCACAACAAAACAAACTGTTACAAACAAATTATTTATTTTTCTGACTTCTCGCTTTTTTGTTCTCCTTTGAAATATTGGATACTTTCATCTTCTGCAGCTGCATATTTTATGTGCATACTCGTGATGAAGGGTCTCAAGTTGTTTCAATTTATGGGGTCACAGAGTTGAAAAAGTTATGAATTTAACCCACTATATTTTTGAAGCAAGTTTTGTAAAGCAATAAGTTAATGATATATTAATGACAATCATGTTTTATCATACTTATTTTGGCATATTTATTGTGATGATTGTGAGATGCCCTCAGTGTGACTTTCTCCTCAGCTGAACAAACTAATGGAGGCACGCTCTAAATTACCTCAAACGTCTCTTGAGCATTTCTATATTGACATTTCTTGTTGCATATCAGCTGACATGTACAACAATGTTGATTTTTCTACAATAGGCTTATTTATCAGTCAGGCTCACACTGGACTAGCCAATGAATTGAACACTGTTTGTGATCTATAATTAACATAAAGACAGTAGTTAACAATTGGCCTCATCTGCCCTTGATGAAATGAGAAGTGTTGTTTTTTTTTTTTTAAATGCATACAACTGATAATAAAGAGGCTTCCACATAATCCATTGTTCTGCTAACGTCTCTACTACAGCACATAAGCCCTTATTTAAAATTAAAGAAGACATGATACAATCAACAGTCAGAGCAGGTGTGGTTCAGGGTGTCAGCTATTTACTCTCAGGCATGGTTAAAGAATCCTGGCACGTAGCACAAAGCCCATCTGTCTGTCTGTGAAACCGTCCCAGATTTAATAACTGTCCATATGTAGGAAAACATTAGTCATGATCGATGCCAGTCTGGTGGAGGGAAAAACAAGCATGTCATGTTTCCACAGCTTCCACCTCACAAACATCTCTCCTGCATGCATCACTGCACCGAGCTGTCTGTCACTCTCCTCTCTGATTGGCGGTGTGAGATCCGAGCGGAGCAGGATGGGACTTTTGTTTGGCCAATGGAGGAGAGTGGTGCGGCTGAAAGGAAGAGAGTGTTTCCCTTGGAAACTGCTGTCCCAGTGTTCTGCCGATACACAAATACGATTGGGAATCTGAGGAATTTGCGAAGGGGTATGTTATTCCTATTCAGTGTCAGGAAAAGGACAGGCCTGACATAACACAGGCGGGGGCAGCTGGTGCAGATAAACCCTGCACTGTACAGAGATGGGAGGGCATTCAACAGCCATATCATTTAAAAAAAAAAGTGAAACACTGCATTAAGAAGAATATATGCTCCCAGCTCTTAGGAATGTCCCTTGGCAATTGGATCATTGTTTTGGCTGTGGCTTCGGGGTGTTTTAAGGGACATGTTTTTCTCTTGACTCTGTTTGCTTTAAAACCAACCTTGAGAGCGTCTGAATGACAGCAGCCACCCACATAATGAATGCTTACTGCATTGCTAAAAACACAACCGAGTGCCACATCAACGCTCACAAGATTCAAAATAGCACTTGACTGAGGGTCGACCGCATAAACAATTCTTTTACAAATCATAATACAGTCTGGTTAGTGTCATACCAGTGGTGAAACAACCCAGATCCTCTGTCTAAATAAAGTAACAATACAACAACACCAAACTGCCCCATTATAGGCAAAAAGACTCACATGTTATCTGTGTGTCAGTAGTAAAATAAAAAGTGGCCCTTGTGACTGACATGTTATTAAATATGACAATAGTACATTAATACCAGTCATAAAAACTAAGTACATAGAGAGGAATATTGTAGTTTTTACTCTAATACATTTATCTGACAGCTGTAGTTACTACTTTGGAAAATTACATTAAACATACAATCAGCAAATAGGCTAGTAATTACACTCCAGGAATATATGAATGTGGGATTTTTAAATGCATTTTTAAGGTTTCGAGATTTGCACTGTGATATAACTATTACTCATGAACTGATAAATGATCTGAGCACTTCTTCCAGCTCTGGTTAATACTTATAAATCAATGTGTAAATCGCAATGACTCCCAAATGACAACTTGGATCCCTCCCTCATAAAATAAATTTGAGGGGTCATGCAATGACAAGTGGATGGAAAATGAAAAGTTCTGCTATCAGTGGAGGAAAGTAAATAAGCTCATTTACTCCAGTGCTGCACTGAAGTATACGATTGTTGTTTTGTTTTTTTTTTTACCAGAAAATGTGACATTTCAGATTTCTTTGAGCTGTTTCACCAAGGGCAAGCCATCAAATTTTTCCGTTGCAGCCAGGATTCGAACCAGGTTCAGCTGCTTAAGCTCTACATGGCAAGCATTCTACCTCTACACCACCGCAGTGCGCCACATCATCAAATATTCGACAACAAAAATGCAATTGAGAATAGTTTTTTAAAAATGAATACAGATTTTTGTTGCAAAACTTAATATATTTTCTTTTTCATATAACAATATATCAACTCGTGACCCCTCAGATTTATCTTGTGACCCTATATCCAAACCCTGACCACTAAGTTGGGAATCACTACCTTAAACTAGTTTCCAGGGTGTGTATCTTCTGACAATTCACACACATCTGAAACACAACCAGACACTGTTTTTGTGAAAAGTTGGTTGCAAACCACTGCTTTAATCTTTAACTATGTGTTGTTGTTTGTAAGATAATCATATGTTTTTATGTAAAATGTTAATCTGAATTGTAACTACTGCTGTGAGATAACTATAGTAGAGTAAAACTTTCAAAATGTCCCTCTCAGTTTGGTGGAGTAGAAGTAGAAAACAGCACAAAATAGAAATACCTCAGCATTGTATTTCTTTGCAGTTCTGGAGTGAATGTGCCTAATTGCTTACCACCACTAGACTCTACCAAACAACAGCACCTGCGAGCCAGTGCTGCGTGCTGCTCCACTGTTTGCTTAATAAACTCAGTCAAGGACACAAACTGTACTGCTGAGCTCCTTTTTCCCTCTCTGCAAGCTGAGATTAAAATACAAAGAGCTCAATTAATCCACAAGCCCCTGCGGCAGCACGGCCCTGTGCCCATGGCAGCCGACTAGCTATTTCCTGTTCCACCCTCTTGGCTTTACAGTGAACAGACCTCACTGTGGTGCGTTTGTGGGCAGAAGAGGACAGATCGGCTCCCTCTGGTCAGTAGTGAGGTTCACATCTGCACATGAGGACACAAAAGCAGATTATCTTCAATAAATGGTGATTTCTATAAAGGTGAGGATTCTAGCTGTTGTTTTGGCTTTTAAAACTGGCATCAGATGTTTGTTTTTGATGCATGAAGACCCCTTTAGTTTCACTTATCTCTTAGGGGAAAGGAAACACCTCCTTCTCAACATGTGTCTGGACCATTTCTGGTTGGTCCCTCCTTCCCTCTAAAGGATGAGAGGGAGTGGATCTTGGCTTAGGGCAGCTCCCTCTCCGGCTTCCAGTAGCAACATCAGCCCCTCTGTCACGCACACTGAGCGTCTGACTGCACCTCACTGCTTTTCTTTTTTCAGGGATGGGATCTTATTTATGTGTTGGCTGATGAGCATGGGGCAGATTTGGAGCTAAATTCTTGATTCTTCAGAGGAAAGTTTGTGGTAATCAAGCTGTTCAGCTCCCATCCAGGACCAAGGTGAGTGATGTGCTGACTTAAAATGATCTTATGTTGATCTTTTAACCATTTTGTTCAACATATTTTACTTTAAGTCTAGAGTTGACAATGCACTGAAGGAGCTTTATGTGATGGAAACTTAGATACAGACATTGATTTTAAAATGTTTGCATAATAATCTTACTGCAGTTATTCTTCTGTCAGGCAGTAAACAAGGTAACAAAGTGGTTTATTAGTATTGCCTGCACCATGTTCTTTACAGTACCGCAGACCATAAAATCCTTTATAGGTGCAGTAGCAGCAACATGGCTAGAACCACCAACACTTGTAAATCCACAAGGAAAACCCAACTATTCACACGTTTTTTTATACTTTAGTGCACTTTCATGTTCTTAATGATGTGTTTGATGTAATGTATTGAAGTATTGTGGTGTTGTTGATATAATGCTCTGCCTCTCAAGCAGGACTGACTACTGTAAAGTGACAGGTTTTATTTTCAGTGGTTTCAGATTTCATATTTTGACTTAAATAGGATTATCTAAGCAGGAAATGTGGGAGGGTTGAATAGGAGTACATTTATGGGGTCACATAAACAGCTACAGCTGCCGGGCTTTGTATGTGTATGGTTAAGTCAAGAAGTTATTGGACTTGTCTGGAAACGTTAGGTGTTAAATCTGTCTGTCTGAGACTGCGGCTGCATAAAATGGACATTTGTCTCCCTCTGGTATTTGTGTTGTGCTTCCAGTAGGGCAGACTTCACCACAAACTGCCTGCTTCAGGGTGTCATGAATTTCTGTGTAGCTCTGTATAATATTGTATGTACTGTGTTATTCTACAAATGAGAAAACAGGATGAGACAACACATTAGTAATTATGACTCAGATGGGTGTTGCAAAAATGTCAAGATCAAGTCATTTGTATCTGTTTATGTTTAAAAACAAGTGGAGAAAAAAATCTGCCACACCATGGATATTATTTCAACCTATTTCAATAGAAAGCAACTTGTAAGAAATAGTTGAAATATATTGCTATATACTGGCAAATGTTTTCACTTTTTTCCCCCAAAAAATAGTTTAAAGGAATATGTTGACATTTTGTAAAATGTGCTTTTTAGGTTTCTTGTTTAGAATTTGATTTCATCATCATTATCATCATCATCATTGATTTTAAGATTGATACCACACTCATGCCTGTACGTTAAATATGAAGTGTCAGGCAGCATGTGGTTAGCTTAGCTTAGCATAAAGACTGGTAACAAGGGTAAAACAGCTAGCCTGGCTCTGTCCTCAAGTACAGCACCTCTAAAGCTCGATAATTAACAAGCTAAATCTGGTTTGTTAAATCTGTACAAAAAACAATTTTCTTTCACGGAGGTAAATGTGTTGGATTAATTCTTGGTCACTAACATTGTTAGCCTCGCTGCTCTAAGCCAAGAAATAGTCAAGCACAAACCTCCATAAAACCACAACCTTGTCTTTTTTTATTCTTCAGTTTTGTAACAGATTAAAGAAATTAAACAAAGTGTTATTGAATGAGTTTAAGATATGCCAGTCAGATTTTTTAACTTCACATTCAGCGAACATGAGAGAGTTATCGGTTCTCTCATCTAACTCTAGGCAAGCCAGTAAGCTATTTTCAAAAATGGTGAACTTTTCCTCCAAGGACATGAAATTACACCTACTTATCAACTTGATAAGAAGGTGTTATCTGCAGTGTGATAAGTGCTACAAGTTTTGGAAACATGCAAATGGTGGCTGTAGAACAACTGCGTGTCCGGGCAATCTTTAATTAGAAGAAAACACTGACCGAACATGAACTCAACCAAAAGCTTAATTGTCCACTTATGTGGTTCAGGTCTAGGGGCAGCAAATTGAGGATAGCAGATGGACTCAGGCGTCTTCTCTTTGGGATGGGAGTTAAATGGCAAGCAGAAGGAGGCACTGGTTGAGACGCACCACTTCCTATCGTCATTGGACCCTGAGTCAGCCACCACCATTGTGACTACCACTGTAATTGCCCCCCTTGAAAAAAAATAAAGAAAAGAAAGCCTTTTAGAGTCTACAGGGTCTGCCAAGAGTCACCAGGATAAAGATCAGGGTGGGAGATCAGCCCAAGCCCCCAGTGGCAGTGACTGGAGCAGGGCATGATTTTGCTTTCCCTTGAGGGAAAAACACCAGAAAGAAAAACATTTGGCTCCCACGCACATTGTTGTTGTAATGACAGGGAATGTGAGGGGGTGGGAAATATCAGTCATCATGTTTACATCAAGCTTTACTGTAACCGTGGGACCATCTGCGACAAGGTTTCATTTTAAATCCGCCTAAATGGAGAAAGTAGTTCATATGAAAACTGTGAGATAATCCAAAGAAACCAGAGTCATTGTTCTGGGAAAGACAAAATGCTGCTGAATCTTAAGCTACGCTAGTAGCATGGCAACATCCTGGGGGGCATATTATGTTATTTATTTACTGTTATGACGTTGGATATCTGTATTAAACATGGCCAAATCTTGAGGTTAATGTGCGTTCAACCCTGAATGTTTCATCTGTGATGTTTTTCTTCTACCTTGCCAACCAGCTGACGTTTAGTTCATCGGTCATAACCATAAATGGCCATCTGTTCTGTTGCCTTCGTTGCTGAGGTTGTTGCTAAGGCTTTTCTGAGTGTTGTTTGTGTTGCCCACTTGCATATTTTTATTTCAGATGTTGGGTGTCGCATTATTTAGCTCAAAACTTTACCAAGTACAACCCCAAAGAGCTGCGAGCATGTCTGTAGACTCCTGTTGACTTTTGTGTCCTTTTGGTCCAACTTTCTTAATAAGGCACTGTTTATAGAGACTTCATTAGTTATAATTCATCTTATCCTCCTATCATGTAAAATGAAACTTACTTTGATTTATTTAGATAACTCTTAAGTCAATCAGGGTGTTCACTCCAATGTCCAGTTTGACCTCTGACCTTTTGGAAAAAGGCTGCAGGGCATCTCAACGAAAATCCCTTAATTAACTCCTGATGACTAAGAGGCCCGAGTAAATATTTTAAAACAAAATTAGTAAAATGCATGTCTTACTAACATTTATACATTTATTGCATATATTTTATTGATCTGGCATCTTATTACAGAACAAGAAACCAAAGTTGATTATTTACCAATAATTAGAAGTGCATTATTTTTTTTTTTACAAAATACCAGCCAAAGAGGTTTTCACCGTGTAGCCGTGTAACCGTGTAGCCCCAAACTGTTCTTAATTAGTATCTTATAACTGAACTATAAGGTATCAGTAAATGATTGATTTACCTTATTAGAAAGTGTGACCATATTTTACATGAGTATCAGAAACAGAACACCTCCACTGTAATGGAAGAAGGCAGAAATCACATGGATATTATAAAACATGGGCTATTATCTTCATGCTTAGATGCTATTAGAGTTTCTGAGGGGGTGGGTAAATGAGCCATTAATCCCCTCACACTCGTTTCTGTTTTAACAACAACAGCGGATGTGTAATTCAGAGTCAAAGCGAACATGAGAAATCCAATATGTCACTTCTTCTGTGGGAAAAACAAAATAAAACAAAAAAAGTCCCATTTGCTTGACACCGGAAAAGGAGCCTCCCCGGTCCTCAGGCACTGATGTCATAAATATAAACATCCCCATTACACACAGAGGGCCTCACTGCAGCCCCGAGTATAAAACACTTACGAGGAACACAGTGTCCTTGTGGAGTGACCTTTGACACGGGTTTAGATCACAAGAATCATGGGTGGAGCTTTTAGAGGAGCATATTTTGCCTTTGCTATCATTTGGGATGAGCTCAGACTCAAAAGATGTGTTTTTATATTACAGGATCTGCACTGAGTGGATGGTGCAGGAGTTTAACTGTGAAGAGAGTCCTGGAGATGGTAGATATTTGAACCCATAGTGAACCAGGATGGAGCCTGTTAAGAGAGACATGGAGCTGCTCAGTAACAGCATGGCGACCTACGCTCACATCAAAGGTAACATGTCAGTGGTTGATAAAAGACTGGCTCCACATGATGATCCTCACAAGTTGATTACCAATGTAAATATGTAGTAGTATATAGTATGTAAAATACTGGGGTCTACATTGATGTGTCTTGTCAATGAAAGATCCTGTTCTAAATACTATGCTGCTCATGTCAAACTTTTCTTTTTGGCAGAAAACATCGATAAAAAAATAAAGCAAATATTAGGCTTCAGGGGTCTGAATTAGTGCAAACAAGCAGATATCTATGTGTCTGGAAGGTTTAGTGCAAAGTCTAAAGTTTTTCAGTTCAGAAGTTGCTTGGATTCAGAAAAAATACCCAGTCCCAGATACCACAGCATCTAAAATCTCTTTTTTTTAATCATTCAAACCAATCAGCCTTATTTGGTGCTCTGATATAAAACTGTGTTGTCACTCAATATTTATTTAGATGTTGTCTTCCTCTTCAAATAAACTGAAGGGTTTTTGGATTGTTTTAAATCTGTTATAGCATTTTTGCCTCACAGAGTGTTTAAATAATAAATCTGAGGTGAGGAAAGGAAACTTTGTTGACTGAATGACAAAAGCTAGATGAAGGTTGAGAGACACAAGTGGCCACCTTTAACTCACTGTGCTTGTTGTACCATATTAGTTATTTGAGTGAGTACCTCTCTACCATAGCTGTGCAGTGAAACACTATCTGGGGAAAAAAAGGAGAGAATCATGCAATAAAAACACATTTTTGGAAGATATTAGCTGGATAGATCCAACTCAGTCTTCCGAGGCCTTAGATGAACTTTGTTATGAATTTTTTACACAGACAGACTCTTGAAGATTTTGTTCCCCATCATTTAAAATCAAAACATTTTTATGATGGAACATTTTCACAGCCAGTACAGGAGGAGCAAACATAGCTATCAACAACAGTTACAATGTACATAAAGCCATGTGGGTATCATTTTAAGACTTAAAAAAAAGTGTGAAACTAGCTTTAAAGGGGGCTCAATTTAAAAAAAAAACATTGGGAACCTGGACTACACCTCTGCAGTTCTCCACAAAATACTTTTCTGTTGAGCTTCAAGAATTCATTTCACTGTC
>JANJYQ010111266.1:1779-13094 GCA_024605255.1 Rastrelliger kanagurta | reverse complement strand
ACACAAACACCATGTGCATTTATGTGTCTATTAAATTTAATTTAATCATTGGCAGGGTGCCACTCTTGACAAGCAAGATGCCATAAAAGTTGTTGCTGTTGATGGAATGACAGTTAAAATTTGATCTGATGTAGAAAGTGTTTGGGAAACTGTTACCTGATAGTGGATGTCAAATAAAAAATGTCTGTATTTTTTTTTTTAACTGAACCTAAAAACACATTGCTGTTTCTTTCCCCTGTAGATCTCAGAGTGCTGAATACTGAATGCCATAACTATCTTCACCAGCATCTACACATTGAGGAACCTATTTCACCATCACACTTCCAACCCCTCACTAGAGCTAAATATCGCTCACCGTTTGACCACTGCTGCTATGGAAAATCTCAGCGAGCTCCAGAACCCGCTGTTGGACAAAAACAGTAAACACATGGTCAACGGTTATGGGGGAGATTTTCCTAATAACCAGTACCAGGAGAACATTATTAATTACTTTGCTGGAGGAGGAGGTGGAGGTGAGGGTGGAGGAGGAGGTGGAAAGGTGAGTAATGGCAATGTTGTGAGTGGAGGAGGTTACAATACCAATGGGAAGATGAAGTCTCAGCAGCTTTTGGACGCCACCTCACTGCATCTGGCAGTGGAGGCCTTCTACAGGCCCAACTTCATCCTGTACAAGGAGGACAGCAGTAGCATCAAGGCAAAGGAATACAAAAGTGAGTGTTGCGAGACCACGTTCACAGAGAAGAAGGCAAAGGAGGTGTCGAACACAGCAGGGCCAGAGGCACCTGGCACTGAGGACCCCCAGGCGAAGCTGCTGGAGGATGGAGAACATATCAAGATCCAAACAGTTTCCTATGAGGTGGAGGAAGAAGAGTATGTAGAGTATGAGGTAAGAAAGAAAATGCACATGTGGAGCACAGAAACTTGTGATTGGTGTGAATGGATTTTTAACTGACATCAGCTGCAGACAGACTTTTTTTGGGTATTCGATCAGACTAATTTATCCATGTAAAGCAAGCTTGCCTGCCTGTACTGTGTTTGTATTAAACAAGAGAATGCTTGTCTTCCTATGGTCGTGTGCACTTGTATGACACACCAAAGGATTGGGCTCAACGCCTGAATCAGACTGACTATTTACCAAACATAAATCCTACCAGATCCACTGACCTTGGCCTCAGTCCTAACTCTAGAAAAAAATTCATTGTTAGATAATGATAATAAATCACTCATACCAGCCTTGCACAGGGATATTAGGTGCTACAGTACTACAGCATTAGCCACAGTATTTCACTCTCAACTGGCACAGCCAATAGCACAAAGCCCTCCAAAGGATTTAGGGGATTGAACAGGCGGAATAGAATGTTGAGCTTGACCAGTGTCCTGCAGGAGCTAATGGACTGAAAGTCACACACCCACAATTCCACTTTACAAAACAGAAATAGTCAAGGGTGAAACTACTGCTTACTCATGAACTTCCTCAATTTCTCTTTGAGGAATTTATGAGAAAACATTGATGTGCAGATGCCAAAAGCAAATAACCTGAAAACCTTGTTAAGTGTTAAAAATTTTGTTAAAGTGTTCTTCACTTGTAAGTTAAGATGCATTCAAAAGAGAACAGGAGTTACAGGATGGGACTAGAAGCTTCTCTTGGGTGTTCAAATGTTAAGTGAACAAGTTACCATATTGTTAATATTTTTCCACATGCTTCTTGTTCACAAATGAATAAGCACACACAAAAAAATCATCCGACCTCACAGACAGTTTTGAGATGTAAAGTGGAAAATACACAGTGGGACTCATTATGTTGCCTCTCAGCAGCTGATGCCACAAAGTGTGGTCTCTACCGCCTAGCCCACAATCTGATAAAATGTAAAGACCTGAGAGAGTAAATTTCATCCACTGACACACAAAGACTTGCCATTCCAAGTGTTGCTACTGTTGTTACATATTGTATGTACAATGTACATGTGCCTTATAAATCGAGTCTGTGTGTATGTAAACACAACACTTAATTCTGGAAGTACTGTCTTTCCTTAAACATTTTCTCATCTGTTTCTCTTTATATGCAGCCCCTCCTCAGTGAGTTGTACTGATTTTATAAAAGAATCAGAAAAGGTGTAGTTGCTTTTGACTGATTCCAAGACAGAAGAGCTAGTGTCCCTAAAAAATATGTTTTTCACCAATCATCATGCTCTATGCACCATCAATGCTCAACTGAATCTGCTTCTTATACAATTTATAATCCATAAACATCATAATCCTGCGACATGCAACAGTAAAGCTGTTTCAAAAGCATATTATTACACGCTATCTGCAAATCAGCACTTTGCAGTTAGATGAGAGAAAAAAATAGTGACAATAAATCTGATTATGTGCTGTGGCTTTCCAGGAGTTCAGCAAACAACTAAAGCAAAACATGTTGCAGGCTGATAGCGCAGCAAATATGTCAATTCAGTACAATATTACTAATCACATAACTATACCTGTGATACAAAGATATATTCTGTGACTGAAGATCTTAAAGCTCAGAAGTGGAGTAATATTTGACTTGAAGAAATGCCACTGCTCACCTGTGGTTGCAGGCAATGTGGGAAATGATGTAAAATAGTGAACTGCAAAACCTCACTAACTCATAAAAATGTCATTAACTCCAGGTGACACAAATTGTGCTCATTTTGGTTTCCTGTTAACTTGCAGTCATTAAAAGCAAGGTGTTGTAGGAACTTGTCATGTAAAGAGATGAGAGAAACTACTGCAGTGTTTTATTTTAACAGATTTATTAAATAAAGAATAAACTCTACAATTACCAAACTGTAAATATGAGAGAGTCTCTGTGGAGGATCAGTAAACAAAATAATTTCATTAGATAGATTTAAATTCAAATTTATGTTGATTTAATTTACCCACCTTCATCCCAACTTCCAGTGCTATACTAGTTAATAATATTGATTTTAAAATGCACATCATCATTGTAATTTAACCTCGTTTCCTAAAAATACATTTATAGTTAAGTACTACCTGCATATTCACAACAACCACATAAAGCATCCTATTAGCAGTTTGAATCAACAAAAATTGTTTACTCAGTGTATGCTTGCTGTCAAGTGTCTTACTCCCCATATAACTGCTCCCTTTATTCATTTTTCCTCTTATTACTTTGAATATAAGAGACGTACAATATCTGTTTGTATATTCTCAAGTACCACCACTTTTAGCCTCTTCCTCTTTTTTAGTGACTTATTATTCTCTTTGAGTAAAGAATTGGAAATATAACGGTGCATCTGTAAGCAGATATGAAAAAGCTCTACTTAAACACAGTACTGACCTGCAGCTCCCAGCTGCAAGGTCACAGTTCTGCACTCTGACCTCCACATAGAAGATTAAAGAAAAGAGAATTTGCTTTCTGAGACCAACAAAGCATTAACAAAGGCAGAGTCTATACAAGTTAGAGCCCACTGTTGCTGGACAACCAAGAAAATCTCATCCATCGTTTTATTAGTTCCAGCTTTCACAAGCGGACAGTAAGTACTGGAGTTTTGCAAAGAGGATCTCCCTCTGTCTTATACGTCTCTCCTAGTCTCACTGCTCAATGTAAGGTAAATATTTGAAAAAGCATTTATGTTTTGGACAAATTACATAAACTGACTCTTGTCCCTACTGTGATCCATCATTTTAAATTCCAGCATAGCAGATCTGAAGTGTTCAAATTTATGCTGTCAGATTTTTGCAAGCTTGAAACAGTGATTTGATCAATATTCTCAGTACTGCAGTGCTGGTATTACTGTAGACTAACAGGTATGCGCCTTGGTCAAATCAGTGCTTTGTTCTTGTTTAGTTGTCTGACCACAGATGCCCGACCAAAACATACTAGTTTTCACAATATATAGTGTTTTCAAATGTATCACCACTTAGTATGACCTGAAACTGTTCTCAGCAGGAGGGATAGTGTTAGCAAGTGCACAGCATACTGAAGCCCACTGGTAAACTCGGAGGCTCATATAGACTAGTTCTTTTGTGTTGTGTCCAGTAGCTCTTCTATATTCTGTAAGTGAACTCACCTCACAAATTTACAACATGTACATATGTGCAGTAACAAGTGTAAGGTAATAGAACAAGACAGGCCAATTTCTGTTCATTAGTTAAACTAATCATCCCTCCAAGTAATGATGGCTACTCAGATTCCAGATCAAAATGGTGTGGGCAAACCAGCTGGAACTGGCTGACCTTGTTCTTGACTTGCTTCCAGTACAGTTGTTTCAATGGTGTGAAGACTTTTTTCTTGGTAGTTTGCTTAAGGGTGATAATCCTTAAGATTTCACTTCTGATTGCTTTGGTAATACCTGTGGTTACAAATAGTAATGCTAAGTCTCAGAGTTCTGTGTGAAATTACACTTTTATTGATGAGTGGGGCAGGAAATACAAAAGAAGATGACTACTTGATGGTAGCTCATGTTCTTTGCAGTGTTAATGGCAATAGACATAGTTCTTCTAACCCAAAATGCTTTGTACCTCTTACTAGCAGTTTAGAGATGTGCGGTTGGTGGGTGCAGCTGCGGACTCTGTGGTTAAACCACGGATTGGGCAGATAACGTGACAAAAAATAATATTTTAATTAAATTTGGGCGGGTGGCAGTTGAACCAATCAAATGAAAAACTATATACGTACATTGTAACTTTCATAGATGGATGATGAGTTTTGTGATGCGGTTGCAGATGAAATAATAATCTATCCATGTATCTCTACAGCAGTTCTCTTTTTCAGGATAAAATATACACCTGTGCTCAAATTGCATGTGATGTGCTTAAGCATCAGTTTTTGTATTTTTAATTCTTTCCAGTGTATGCATGAAACATTACCTGAACTGAGCAAAAGTGCTATAGGTAAATGTGTGGAAACATTTAGTGGTTATGGTAGAATAAATGTAAGGATTATAACCAAAAGGACAGTGCTCCTCAGCTGTGCTGGATATCTTTGTCCATTAAAATTTTCATGTATTTCTACCTGAATTTAAAAAAACAGCACTTGAACTAGGGATAAGGCCTACCATTTCTATTTGTCTGCCATCTGTTACACCGTCCTCAGGGCATGAAATTTGCATTTATCAGTATATTTCATATTCACATAATTTGAACATGTGGTAGCCCTGCCCCTGTGAAACATTTAAATAAATACGGCCTTCTCTCAGCTGTTCTGATTTTACACTTTTTTCCAGCTTAGGAGTGCTAAAATCACAGCCATGGGTGTGAAATCAATAGAGAGATCAGTTTTAAAATAAATGTATTTCCTACTGTCCTCTGCTTCACCTCTGCAGCATTTTAGATCAAACCAGGTTTGATTGGATAGAGACATGAGCACTTATGCCTTCATTAAATCTACAATGTAGTCATGCTCCACTTCAGTGCACACATATTGTTCCTTTTCTGAAGGGTCCAACACTCAATACGAGCTTGTGTCATATATTTTAGTGAAATCTTTCAAAGATATCCCATTTCTCATTTAGCAGTAAATGACAAAACGATCTCTTGGATCATTTCAATTCAGCTGTAAGCGGGTCTGTCCAATGGATTTTGAAAGCTGGCTCCCCTCTGTTAACTGGGGATGTTTTTCTCTTGGTTTGATGTGTGTCTCTGAGCTACAGAAATCGTCAGCTGCACCCCATGGTTCTGGAAATGTAATGGAAATTATGTCATGTCAAAAGATATCACTTCATTGCTGAATAAATGCTGAAAAATAAGAAATAAGTCATGTTACTGTAATGTCTGGATCATATAAGTTACACATCAGGTGTTCAAAACAAAACAAACTCAAACATCTAATCAAACTAAACAAGCACAAAGAAGAGGTATTCAATTCTGATTATCCTCAAACAGAACAAAGAATTTAATTAAATTAGATTTTTTACTAAATCTGCTCTTATGTATTCAGTCGTGTTTGAAATCAATCAATAAATCTTTATTTATATAGCATTTTTCATACAATAATGTAGCACAAAGTACTTTACATGGTTAAAATAAATGCCCCTCCCATCCACCCCACAGCCACCCACATCACCACCCTCCCATACCCACCCACACATACATCCACCCACCCACATAGAAGCATGTGGCAGAGTACAGAGCAACCAGGTGAGAAATGATTTTCCACAGGGAGCCTGGTCAAAATCCTAGCTGAAATAACATATTCTTTCATTTCAATTAGGGAAAATGTTTTCATTTTGGGGGGAAAAGCTGCTTAAAAAATTGCCTTCTCCTTTACCCTGCTGGTACTGTTCAGTAAATGTAAAGGAGGATATTAGAATTCCAATATCCTTAAACATACAGTGCAGTTTCGGATATTTGTCAATGTCTGTTGTAAAAACTAAAAAAATTAAGCTGATGATGTCTGTGTTGGAAAACACTGATTATTTTCCATGCAAATGCTGCTAATGAAGACAGTTGTGCAGAAATAACTACATTAACACCAAAAGTCCTACCATATCTGTCAAGTTACTTCATGATTCCACTCATTGAAACCAAACCAACTTTTCCTTCTCTTTTTATTTATCCAGTTGAGGTGCAGAAACAATGGTATGGATTTCATAAGGTGAAAAACCTTGAAAAAATACACACACACAAACAAAATATTACAAATATTGCATACTTCTTCAATGTGGAACTCATAAACAGAATAATAAACACATCTGTAACACTGAAATCTCTAAAGCGCCCATACACTACATATTAGGAGAAAATATTGTAGGGATTTATCAAATTTTTTAGAGATTTATCAAAATAATAAAGTGCATAATTTTAATCATTTTAATTTAATTGTAAATTAAATAATTTTCTACATTTATAAATAATTAATGAATTTAATCTTTTAATAATCAATGCATCTCATTCTTATTATTAACAGCATTTTAACAGTTTACCTTTTTACTATAATTTACATTTAATTCAATTAAATTTAACATTTCCTTTACCACTTACAGTTTTAAATTATTCTGTAATTTTAAAATATAATGATTTTACCGTCATAACGGTCTGTGATACGTTTGCAATGTCCAACACAAAACAACAAGACTCACCCATAAGCACGCCAGCTAAACTCAGCTGGAAGTGTGCTCATATCACTACTGCTGACTGGGATGCAGCGGTAATGAAAGGGCCATTCAATCTGATTCAGTGCATTTCAATAATCATTTCATGTGCCCTCCTTCACTTGCCCTTGACTAGTAGTAACACATAGCATAATATGTCACATAAATAACCTCATGTAAAGTGATGGAGCTGGGTCCAGAGGAAGAAGAAAATAAAACAGACTTGCCCTTGAGGAGTTCTGATAATTGAGAATAATTAATGATTATTTAAACTACTCAAAAAGTAATTAATGTAAGAAAGTTTCTTCCATAAATAAGTCTTTGAACTTCAAATTATTTACTTCAACATTATTTACTTGCTCTGATAATCTTTGGCAAATATGTCCTTCAAATGACCACCATTGTCCATTCTCTCCCTAAGCCCTAAATGGTTTCATCAAAGAACTCTACTTAAACATCAATGTTGTAATATATACAAAAAATACTCCATTTCTGATATGCACCTCCCCCTTCCCCACCAAAAAAAGACCAAAACCTCCTTAAAATCCTAAAAAGTGCTGGATACAAGATGTCTCTCACTTCATTATCATTATGTACTGGAGGCTTCAAGTTTCCACACACACATAAAGAAAATTATGCATGTGAGACATGCCTCTAACATTTAATTATTAGTAGGAACTGGAAGAATCTCTTTATTCTTGGTTTGGAATATATTTTCTGAAAGATGAATAAAGCAGAAGTGTATTGTCATCCTGCCAGACACCACTGGTGTTTCTTTAATCCTTGCCTGAATGGCAGCTCAGAGTATTAAAAAGTGAATTATGAGGCTTCCGTAATGCAATGAGTTTTGAGTAATATCAGCTCTTTTGGGCATTACATGTTACAAATCTGAGCAGTTTTTAGGAGACAGAAATGTAACAATTGCCCACCAGTCTTTTGGATTTGATTTTTTTTAAGCTAAAAAATAAAACTAAAAATAAGACTGTTCTTGCAATGTTACAGTATTGTGGGAGTTCTCGGTCATGAACTATATACTGTCTCTCTGTCGGTCTAGGAAGTCTGATTTGACACCTTCTCATTGAGTTTGAATATGAAATACAGCCTTGTCATATCCCATATTAAATGCTTATAGGCTGAGGCTGATGAATTACCTGTTAAATTATTGGTGTCAGCCATTCCACTCTAACGTAGCTACAAGCTCACCATCAGAGGACACAACACGAACACTGTTGTTGAAATATTTGGATTTTGTATCTTTGGGTTTGCTGTATACAGGGATGATTGCATGAGTGTGTTTCATGCCAAATTTTAGATTTTACTAACATCTAAATCTAGTCATTTAATCCAGTCTCATTCTTTACTGCAGCTTTTGGGTCAAGTGTCAGTTAAGCTGCTTTTTGATTGCATATTGCATGATGTTGCTCCTTTTTTCTGTGTTTTTATTTACATTTTATTCTGCATTTGACTCTGCAACCAGTATGTTTTATTTGACTTTGTTATATATATTGTTTTTAATAATTTCTTAACCTGATTTCTGGGATGACCTTATGTGGATTATAAAAGAGACAAAAACTACTGCTACCATTTAGAAATAACAAATGATAATAATAACAGTAATAATATTTGTAATAATAATAGAAAATATATATACATATAGAACACATGTAGGTATTCTGGCCCCATGTGGCAATAATTTGTTGTAATTTTTGTCATATTAATTTCCTTGCTTTTCGACACTGTCTTGATTGTGCAGTTCAATGTGTTTACAGACCACGATGTGAATACTAAATGTGATGTGTAGTGTTTTCCAATTGTAGTCTGATTATACCATCTGAAACTGCACAGCTGTCAACAAGAGGCTGCAGGGTAATTGAAAAAAACCCACAACAACAAACAGAAACAAAACAAACAGATATTTTGTTCATTAATTCAACACAGGTAAAGCATTTCCCCCCAATGACTCTAATACATGTTTGAGAGGACTGCATCATGATGAAAGTGTTGTGATCCCACACTCTGTGACTGAGTGTCCCTCTGTGGTCTCTGAGTGTGTTGGACCTCATAGGACTGCTGAACTCAGTTACTGTATAAATCACAAGGTCTTATTAACAGTGCAGTAAGGCTTGTACTTCTTTTTACCAGCCGACCCCTTTGGTAGCACTCTAGCTAAGTGCCTGATAAATTATAAACCCTTAAGACAACTCCCCAGTCACATCTGGGGCCATGGGCTCCTGCCCCCGCATAACTTAACATGGCCATCTGGAGCATGGGTACAGACCAGGTGAACATGTTGCACTGATGCAGCATTAGGATGCAGAGGGTGCAACTGAATGTTGACTGCATGGCTTTATGGTAGACATGGAGGCCAGATGACTTGCTGTTGATGCTTGTGCAAAGTGAACATGTACAGTCTTTTGTTGAAAGGTAATTAGAGAGGTCATATTATGCTATCACAAGTTAATATTACTCTTTGAGGTCCACATTGCATGTGTTTGAAGCTGCTTGCTCGCCCACCTCTACACCCCACTTTTTCAGTCCCCTCCAGAACTACCTGTTTCTGTGTCTGAGGCAGAACCTGTCTACAGCGAGCCTTTCCACTCTCTATTAAGCTCCATATTGAACTTGGTTGCAGTTCCACCAGAGTTCCACTGGGGGTGATTGCGGGTGAGTGCAGAATGAATAGAGCTCTATGGAGCCAGAAGATCATGAGTGAAATTAATACGTACTTATCTCCTTTAGATTTCCTATAGGTTGGGCTGTTCTTGGCCATAATACACTAGCATTCTGCTAATGAATGCTGATTGCTCAGCGACGAACTTGCGACTGCGACCATCCTGCTTGGTGGCATAAACCAGGGAATCAGAAACACTCTTAAGTTTTTTTCATGTATTAACCAAGAAAGCCTTACCTCCAACAACAACTGATATTATCATTGCTGATGCCATGAGAAGAATCTAAGAACATTTGCAGAAGTGCCAAAGTGACTACTACTGACTCCACATCTGACAGTATGAAATCCGTGATGTCATCACATTTCTGAACAGCTTTTTAGAACAAATAGGTGAACTTCAAAAATCCAGTATTCAGCGTATTTTCTTAGCCTACCATTTGAAAACACCATTCAAATTACTTGGCAAAAAATTATTTCCAGAGAAAAGTGGATTTTGAGGGGTGTATTCCCATAGACTCCCATTCATTCTGCACTCGCCCTCACATGGACAGAGAAGTGTTCTGAGAACCGTAAGTTACACGAGATTGGCACTTCTCTCCATATTAGACATTCCCTGGAGATACTCAAATAGGGGGGATGGTGTTATTCAAACAATGGCTCTGGGACATCACACAACCTCTCAAATCTGAATGGAGTGTTTAATCGCAGGGTTTCTAACAATGGTAAATTACAAAAAAAATGCGTAGCTGTTGTCTTTCACATGTTTTGTGGTAGAAAGGGCATCAAAGAGGCAAATCAATGAGCTCAACACCAGAAAAAGTCAGATTTTCATAATATGACCCCTTTTAAAGGAGAGTCATAATGACTTATGCCTTTTCCATATTTTTTTCCTCATGGTTTTTTTTTGTTTGTTTTGTTTTTTGTTAAGTTTCTCATATAACAGGTTTGGAAATATGCTGAAAATGAGATTTTGTGCAGTATTACAAATTTACTGCACATACTGCTCATTAACTTTGCTTATGCATTCAGGCAAGTAATTGAATTTCCTTTGGTTGTGAAGTAGGTTCTCTCTGAACGCAGACCAACCACTATACTTTACTGTTGTGTAAAGCAATTAATTTGTGTAATCTGAACTGCTGACTGTTGCTATGTAAAACGGTTGAAAAGACAACATTAATATTAGTGGTCACTTTCATTTGGTTCAGTGTGGTCAGTGTCTCTGGCTTTCACTTGTGTTTGTGGTGTATAGTGTCCTCTTTCATACATTTAAGCTGTTGCCTTCTTCAGATCACTGTTTGTGTGGACACACTGACTATATTGTATAACATGGCTGTGACTTTTTTTCTTGTAGAGCAATTCCCAAACTCATCTCTGACTGCATGGATATGCATTCAAAACTATATCAAGGAATATTTGGAAAGAAAACTGATTGTTTAATTTGATATGAGGCCAAGGACTTTGACTCTCAGAAACATGTTCTTGATTTCTATGTAAAGATGTGACTGATGAAACCATACACTCAAAACACTGTATTTAAGGCTAAGGTTTCTCTGCAGTGCAGTGCAGGT
>JANJYQ010111211.1:5563-16883 GCA_024605255.1 Rastrelliger kanagurta | reverse complement strand
GTATATCTTAATTAATAGATATCTCATGGAAATAATTTTTTCCTGGTGTCATTTATAGACTTCACCCCTGCTCCTGCTCACCATGGTGATACGGAAGATATTATCAGGTGTACTGCTGTTGCTCACAGCCTGAGTCACCCAGCTGAACTCAGCAGCCATGTTGCTAAGCCAGTTGACTGTTTCATCAGTGTGACGCTGCACGATAGACAAGATCTCATCATACTGTTCTTTGGACACATCCAGCAGCTGGGAAACCTCGTCCAGCTCCACATGCAGCTCACGCACACTGGGACACTCTGGAGTTAGGGAGAGGAGTGGTCAGGTGAGAAATGTAAAGGTAGCTTATCAGTAAAACATATGCAGTGAGGGTGGTGGGGTTTCACCTGTGAGCAGGGCTCCCTGACAGGCCTCACACTGGTTCTGTAGCTGCCAGCACTCTGAGGTCTGTTTGCGAAGGTCTCTGCACAGCTTCCTGTTCTGCAGGAAACGGGGGAAACTTCTCTCTGCGCCAAAGAGAAAGGTGGCAAAGAAATATCTGTAATACTGATCAAATATGAAAAGTTGCAACATTCAAACCAAGTTTTGGATTAGTATCTTTTAGCTTTTAACTGTTTTAAAGCAGTTGTTCTAACCCAGCTGTTTTTGACTAAGTGCCACTGAGGCCAAAGGATCTGCATATTTTCCAGCCAATCCTGGCAGCTAGTGATACTGACTCTCACAGAAGGAGAGAAAGAAATCAATAGTTGTGTTTTTTTTAATGAGATTTTTTTTTTTGGCCAAGTGGTGAGGCCCCCACTAACCTTTCTTCTTCTCCTCCTCCACTGCCTCATTGAGGTCATCAAACACCTGGGTCACCACAGCTCCAAACTCCTCCACAACGCTCTTGCCAAAGTCAAAGAAGGAGTCCAGAACCTCCTCCAATCCCACACCCTGCAGGAAACCTGAGTCGCGGGCTGGATTAAAGGGATCATAGGTGTTTTCTTCCATCAGAACATCAGTGTCATTCAGGAAGGCCTTCTGTAACACCTTGTCAAGCCTGTCACTCATCTTGGACACCAGAGCAACGCTGCGGTTCACGAGTGTGCCCACTTTGCTGATGAGGCGGTTGAAGGAGTCCTCGATGCGGACAACCTCGGTGTCAGTGTCGTCGAGGCCCTGGTTCACCAAGATGTCCCCTGCATCTGTACGAGGTTCACGGGGGCCAAAGCGTGTGGACACTCTGTGGAAGAAGTTCTCCACCTACAGTGTGGAAAATGATGCAATCATCTGTTGTTTGACAGAAAATACATGAATGCAGAAAACATACAAAAATGATCTGGTTTTGGCATTTTCTGAGGGTTTATACTGAGCATAGTACGATTATTTTTATTCATGTAACATGTGCACAGATGATTTTAAAGATTAACAAATTTCTAAATCAAAAACATGATTTAGTTTTTGGCTTTAATGAAAACTCAAAGCAACAGCCAAGGCAAAAGATTTGATTCCAAGAAAAGTAAAGTTTCAGCTGGCAGCCATACTGCTCTGTTATTTTTGGCAATGTTGTACCAGAGTTTGAAGTTTTCATACCTTGGCACGGAAAGTGGCAAAACCCCTGCGGCAGGTGGAGGTGTAGAAGGTTTTACAAGCATCCTCCAGACACGGTCTGCACTCCTCCCACTCAGACTGCAGGGAGTCTTTGCACTGCTCCTCTGCCTCCTCCAGCTTCTCTGTCACATCTTTAGCCAGCTGGGCTGCCTCCTGGTGGCAGTGAGAAACACATTTAATATATTTTTAATCCCATCTCCTTATTTCTTTTTAAAGAAAAGTTAATGTTGAACTCACCTTTCTTTTGTCATTGCTATGCTGGAGGGACTTCATGAGATGCTCATGCTTCTGCTCATTTCTCCACATCACCTCCTTCATCTGTTTCACGCCATACAGAGCTCTCCTCATCTCCTCGTCCACCAGTTTCTCGCCATCCAGAGACAACTCTGAGGAAGAGAGAGAGAGGGGAAGAAGAGGCAAAACTTGGGTGAGATATTTATATAAACACTTGTATTACAACTTAAGAATGATGAAATTAGGAAACTCAAAAACATTCAAAACAGTTGAAGCCATGAATTACAAAGACAAACACTAATAGTGTATCTGTAAAGTGTTGTATGACAATCATTGTGAAGAAAGAGGTTTATGGGAGAAGAATTGAGCCAAATTCTTCCCAAACACTGATATAGATTGCTTTAGAAAAAGTGAAGCTCTGCAAACTTACGTTTCAAGGTGTCCTCTGAGACGGGTTGGGCCTCAGGGGTAGAATTGAGGACACCCAAAGTCACCACCAGAACAGCCAAACTGAGCAGGAGCTTCATTTTTAAGCTTAGTAGCAGACTTGAAGGTCAAAACTCAGCCTGAAAAGAAATGACGTGTGATTGTCAGTGGTGCATAATTTGCACACTGTCAGATGAACACATTCACCTCCTGTACACACAGCAACACCAATACAATATAGCTGTGTATGCGGGTGCATGTACACAAATAAAGACACAAAACAACAGGTGCCATCTAGTCTGATCCAGAAAGCTAATAGGATTTGAGACTGAGCGTGACTAAACATTAACCACACTGCACAGGGTCATAAGTAGGTCTGCCACTTGGTGGTGCTACACATCTGTCTGGACATAAACAAAATTACAAGCACCAGTTATTCATACATGGATGTTAGATAATGACTGTAGTCTTTAACTGATAAGACTACAAAGGTATTGCTTTAATAAAATATTACATACTGTATGTGCAGTAATCCATATTTTATAATAAGAACAGTTTTTTATCAGAACTCTTTGTTATGTGTGATAAAGTTTCAGTCAGTGCACTGACATCAACATGTTACACAATATGTAAGTGTTTCTTGCCCTGACTGCTTGTTCAAATGGCATAATTTCAGCTCCACATCTATTTCCTCCTCATGTTGACATCTGTATACCTTTTTATTCACTGAGCAGGCTGACAACACCTTTACCCATGGTTTTTACTTAAAACCATACAGAGGTCAACAGTTGGGGTTGAGATATCTCATAAGATGTATTATAGTGCTTAAATCAGCTTAAAAATTATGCTAATGTCTGTTATTATCAAACTAAACTGGAGGTTCTGTCCCAGTTTAGCCATGCAAAGAGTTACACAACTTGACATAAAGCAGGGATTTACAGTAAATAGGGATGAACTTAGTTGTCTTATATCATGAGTTGAGATATAATCAGCTCCATTATATCATACTGAGAACATCTCTAGCTGTTGTTTTTCATTCAGATGACAACAGGAGTAGTACTATCTACACATAAATGTTAACAATTAATCAAAAAATACATTAAAATAAGTATAAATTAAGGGTAGATCCTATCATCGGATTTACTTTTATCTTTTAAATTTACTTATACTTAAGGGACAAATATTCACTAAAAACAATATCCCAAAATTGTATAATTATATAAAGATATGGAAATAAACACAAAAGTAAGACATAAAAAAACAAATAAAAACACAAACACTCAAAGGAATCATCACAACAAAGGTAAACTTACCAATGGAAGACTGGAGGTGCTCCTCCGCTGACAGGAAAAACAAAGTGCTCTGTGTTACTTTGACCTGACCAGGTCTATTTGTGCTCTTTCCATTCGGGCTTTATCCTATTACAGTCTTTGCTTGATGTTGATGCCCGTTAATCCTGCCTTCAACACACTGAGAGGCTTGTTTTGCATAAGAGGTTGCTTAGTCATAACAACCATACTGTTTACATATAGAAACAACATGTTGAATATGATTAATGGTTATAATGGTTGAATAATGGAGCAGGAAAACACATCAAATGGAGTTTATGCAAATTATTCATTATACTGGGAAGCAGAGAAGAGGTTTCGTTCTGTGAAATAGTTTGAGATTTGAATAGTTAAATACTATACTTAAAAAAATAAAAAAACAAGTGCAAACTAGTGACTTAATGGCTGTACAATGTTTTTTAAATGTTCATAATGCGCACAAATAACATGACACATTAAGTGAATACTGTAGGCTTTCATCTTAGCTCATATACTGACAGTAGTTCTTAAATTATCCCAAATCCTTATAGCAATCCAAACACTCATCCTAACACTGCTAACATGCACAGAAACAGTGTCATTGCCATAAACTGTACTTCACAGCATGGTGTTTCTGTTAGTTGATTGATGAAGGAATTTATGAGCATATGATTATTATTGTTAATGATCTTGTGAACAGAAAAGACTGTTTTGCTGGAACAGAGACATGGGATGATCTCATAAGAACTGCTGCAGAACCTAATTTTAAATGTAGCTGACTAAAAATATGCAAGCAACTAATAACAAACTGTTATTATAATGTGATAGGTAACATCAGTCTGTCTTGTTTTGAATGACTCTGCTCTTAGATCTATAACCAGATGTGAATGCAGATTGATACAGTATTTTTAGTAAAGGAAACATTTCTCTCAGTAGGAAGCTGTTTAGCATCTCCACTCCTGCTGGAATGTGAGGGACTCGGGGGTAAAAGGGTTCCTCTGTCCGGTGCCCTGGCTCCCTCAAAAATGTGCCCTCTTTACATGCTGTGACCCAGAAAATAGGGTCTTCTCTGGATAATAATAAGAAACAGCCAGCACTTTGGACCACTCCACAGCCTCGCTGACACCTTCGACACCTGGTTCCTATAACACTGCAGGGAGAAAAGTTCCTCCCATGTTCTCTTGTGGCTGACCTAAACGTAAAACAGTTGACTATAAAAAGGTCTCTTGGCAGTGTGAGATTATGTGCGTGCAATAATTCATAGAGGAATAAATGTAAATTACATTCAACACTTTACACAGACTGTATTTAGAACATAACGCAGGAGGAAATTATTTTTATGTTAGTGTGATGATGTTTCTAATTACATTTTTCAGTCTTTAAAGGGCTTCGTAAACTCTTTCAAGGTGTGTGATGTGGTCCTTTGTGAAGTTGTGGCACTGATCAAAGCGTTGAGTCCTGGACTAAAGAGATAAACAGGTGTAGAGGATAAAGTGCTTTACAGAGAATTGTGATGAATGACTGGTCTGAGATCTGTGTTGAGTTTTGCTTTAAGAAACAAGTCACGATTAGTTGAAAGCAAGTGCAGTGTTGTTCATTCCAAAGTGAAAAAGTCTAAAAGGTGAATGTGTAGTAAATGTTTCTGAAATAAGAACCATGCAACACACATATGTGAACTGGAAGTGATAATAGAAAAGGGTGACTAAATAATGTGATACATATTTAGCATTATATTTGTATCATGTTAATTTGAAAATTGTCAATATTTTATGTTTACAGCTTGTGTCCATAAAAAGGTTTGAAGTGCACTTAGGCTCAAGGGTTTTTCCACCAAAATAAATTTTGCTCAGCTTTGTAGTAGGATTTGTACATGCATGCATTAATCATTATATCTTCCCACACTAAACAGTAAATGATACCAACACAATAATATTTCAGTAAAATGGTGTTAAATGGTACATATCAGTATAGCAGAAGCTGAGACAATGAAATAATGATTTTATAGACAACCTTAAAATAGGAGTTTTCTATAGACTCTTTCATTTCAGAATTAGTCACACATTGCTAAGACAGTGGCTTTGATTTTGGTGGAAAGTATGTTTTTGTAGTATCTTTTGTAATGTGAAAGTTTTGTCATAAAAAGTAATAAAACAACACAACACATTGGGCACTTTATATCCACAAACTATTGTACAAAATAATTCCTGTTAGTTAAACATAATNACACACACACACACACACACACACACACACACACACACACACACACACACACACACAGACGGTGCTCACAGATGTGGGAGCACGTGGTTACTCCAGGCAGCCCTACGGGCACACCACTTCCTCTCACGTTTGGATTCCTGAACTCTTGGAGTTTCTCCGGTTACTTCTGCGGGTACCACCAGAGTGCTGAGCTGAACTAGGATACACCCTCACCTCAGCATCTTCCCAAACCACACACAAACAAGAAGATTGTGTTTACCCACCTCCTCCTCCCACTCTTGAGTTTCTTGCATTGCTTACTTGCTGCAAAGTTCATTCCTCTTTTTGCTGCAGCATCTGAAGTGCAACTCTTGAAGTTACCTGCGCTGAAGGAGGTCAGCGTTAAGAATTACGCATGGAGCTTTGAATTTCTGTTATTCTTTTCTTTTTATATAACAGTGGATATTGAGATACTCAGTTGTAAATTCGCTCAAGAGGAGCTTTTGGGCAAATACCATAGTGATGCTGTGGATGTGACTTCAAACAACAGCTTCACAACGGTAGACTCCTGTAAACCACAATGAAAGGTAAGCTCATTCACTGCCACAATTAAGCAGAAAAAGCAGTAAATAACTCTAGCACTTATTATTGATGACAATCTGCTCTGTTTTCTGCTCATTCAACCGTCTCCTCGGTCGTCTTTGTCACTTTTTTTGCGCTCTTTCTCTCAGTCTGGGACGTGAGGAATGCGTGGGCTACAACTCGCTTCTCACATCTGGTTTCAATTACGGGACTCTGTTTGGGATTGTTTTGCATCTGGCCGCTGCTGCACATCAAACACTAAATCCACACTAAAGAGAAGAATTCACAACAGACCCAAAGGACATACTTATTCACACAGAGTGCAAGTTTTTACTCACTAGTGTGCTAATAATAAAATGTTGAGTTATTCGCCTTTTTCTGTTGATTTCTTTTTAGTTTTTTGTGCGTCTTTAACACTTGTACCAGTGTTGAAGTTAAAGTGCTGAAGGAAACACTGAGTCAGACTTAACTATGTGAATAGCTTTATTGTGGTATAACCACCGCACGGACTCTTAATGACTTTTCAGCACACTAATTGAAACACAGCAGTTCGAAATGCGCAGGCGTCAGCTGAGGAGTGTAAATACATATTAATATTGATTTGACCTGATGTTCTGGATGTCGCTTAAATAATATGGTGCATGGTATTCTCATCTACACACACAGGAACAAGTTGGTCCCTTATAACATAAAACAAGCACTACAAAACTCATGCCACCTTGTGGTCTGTTTGAGAATTGTGGGCATGATCTAAGGAATCTGTAATGATTGGCATGTAGTCTACTTCCTGTAGACATTGTAATGATTATATTGCTGTAATGGGACCTCTCATGGAATCCTAAGAGTAGATGGTGTAATATTCAAACAACCTCCCTCTGCACTAGTGTAAACAGGATGAATATGTGCTCATTTACAGTTCAAGTTTATGTTCACTCTTATAGGAGGTTTGCAGAGTAGTTGTGTGACAAACACTTTAAAAAGTAATGTTTTTGTTTTGTGAAAATTAAGGTTTCAAATGCAAAAATGTTGTAGTATAAGAAGCAAGACAAAGGAATACCTAATTCTTGAGTTTATCTGAATTCAAAATCAACAAGAGCATAACTTTCACTGGTCATTTGCTACACTTTCACTTTCTGTGTTTAACACACATAACATTGTTGAGGTTGACTAAATGAAGGTAAATGTTTTCATACTTGTTTCGGTGTGCATACAGTCTAACCACTGTTTCAGCGACATTTCACTGTGAAGCAGGTCTTGGCATTGCGTTGAAATATAGCCAGTGCTGTTGAAACATCAATTATGTGGAACCTGGATGTCTAAAAAGGTTCACTCGTCACTCTTTTATCAAACTAAGCCCAGCTTTGAAAGATAGGCTCACAATTTTTCAAGTCTGTCGTAAAAGAAATAATCATGTGCCCGAAAGAACACTGGCACATATTTGTCTTGCTGTAATTATTACTCTTGTTCAAACTGACCATTCATAAAGCACCTTCTGTATAAATGATGGGGAACAAAATCCACAAATAGATGCATTTAAAACTTTATCTGAAGCTAATATGAAGGTTTAGCGTCCAAATTAGTCAAGTCAATATCTTTTAAAGTCAGTGTCTTGTTATAAGTTTGTTATAATCCCTCCACTGCAATTCACCAGCATAACACAAAGAGGGACATTTCTTTACATTAGAATGTATGTTACTATGGCAGATATCTATTTTATTTAACTCAAACAAGCCAGTGTAAACAGGAGTGATGATTGCAATGGACAAAAGCCATATTAATGGTCATGTGGGCAACTGATTATTATTTTAAGACAGCCTAGAAAAACTGTGAAACTGCATTTTAAGTAAGATGCATAACATCTTTTAACCTGCAAATGACCAAATCAGTGCTCTCTGGGAACTTTATATGTGATGTTGAGCAATACTTCTTAATTATGATTGCAAAATACATTCCATTCATTTTACGATTTAACTTACATATCTATTTGCATATTAGCTCAGTTTTCAGCCCTGTGGGTAAAATACAATGAACTATATACAGATATGATCATGTTGCTTGGAAACACAAACAACAACAGCACAAACAGGAAACAGAGTAGGCTATTGGAGGTAGTAGGAAAGTCAAAATTCTCAAGTAAGATGGGGTTTCTTTTTTTTTTCTTTACAACTGTTTAGATTATTTCACTTCTTAACTCTGCTCTCCTTCATGAGACGTCTGCTCAAGAGTCTCTGCAATTTCTCTTAAACCACAGGAGCAATAACTACTGAACATTTCCAGACTGCATATTTAGCCCAGAAGGAGACAGGTACATGACCAAAATACAACTTTCCAGCAGTCATCATCCTTCATATCATTCATCTCACTACGTTTAGAGTAATGGATACAATTTTTTTTATCTGGAGGTCTTTTAGGATGTATTGTGTGTCTTTGTTGTCACTGGCCATAATGATGACACAGTAAAAACTAAAAGAAAATAAAACCTTTGAAGTCACCAAAGTACTTTGCCACAGGCATAGGAGCTGCTTGCAAGGAGAATACAGTCTGGATCTGGCATGTGAGATAGGAGTAATCCCACAGAGTGAAAGACTTTACTGGAAAAGAGCTGAACTAACCTGAGTGAAACGGGATGTACTTCTTTTTCTGATAACAAGCTCAACACAATGAATGCCTTCAGTGTGTTGTGATAAAGAAATAATATCCTATATCATTTTGGTCAAATAAAATTATACATACATACCTTAACTAGGAATATATAATATCAATTTGTGTTTCCGTATCGATCAAATTCACTTTATGTATGTGTTTACCCTCCAGACGACTTCGCTGATGAGGAGGAGGTGCAGTCCTTTGGGTATAAGAGATTTGGTAAGTACAATATGACTTTCACTTTTTGACGATGAACTTCAAGGACCATCACCATTGGTGCATAACCCATATGACACCTTAGTGATGTTTTTTATTGTGTTATATGTTTTGATCACCCATATTAATGCATAAAGAATATTTTCTTTACGTACAGTAGGCTATTTTCTTTGGTTGTATTTCACCTACAAACATTCCTGAGGTCAAAGGGAGGCCACACCTTGCTTCCCAGAAACTAACTTATTTTTGCTGGTTTTGTTGTTTCATTTTTTATATCTCTGTTGAAACATCAGTGGGTATGGTCGAAAGAGAAACCACAGTATCCTGGGTGTTCCTGAGCAGTACACTGATTTTGAAACCATATTACTATCATAGTGTACTTTTGTTCCCCTCAGTACAATAACATGGTCTAAAACCAAAAAAAAATTCAGTCTCAAAATGAGGTTGCTCATTTCCTTTTCTTCTAATTCCCTGAATATATCCAGTTCTCTGGAATAGTATCACGGCAGCCAGGTTTATAATCTCACCCACTCACCAGGAAATAAGAATTAAACCCATAGGCCAGATGGTAGTGCTCTCCAGCTGTGCATAGCACATTCACTAATGTTACAGTAACACATTCCTTAAGATCAATCTCCTGACAAAGGCCGAGGTCATTTACACAAAGAAAGATTTCAGCAAGATATGTAAAACCTGCTTTCGATTTTGCCTGCATAGCATTTCGTCTCAAAAGACTGACTTTTTTTTTTTTTACCATCCACAGTTATTCAAATATTTTACTTTATATTTTGTTTATATGCCAATAACATGCTAATGTAGTGGTGAAAATACAATACTTGAGCAGATACCCTATTTTTGTACAGAATCACTCAAGAAAATCAGCCAAATTTCCCAAATCTATGTGTCTGTGTAACATTAGCTAAACTCTAATTGAAATCTTGCAAAATCTGGTCAAAGAATAATTGCTCAGGACTAAGAATATTAACCAAGCATTCAATACCAGCTTTTTAAGTTTGATGTGTTCATACAGTACATTCATTATGTGATAGTGACTCGGAATGCCAGCAATTCAGGAATTTTATTCAATAGGGTAACAAAATGAGTTAAACTTTTAACTGGTTTGACTTATCATGGGTGAATTTGGTGTCATATTTTGCAAAGGATTTTTTAAAATTCAATGGAGTTGCTTGTTTAAAAGTAGTCTCTAGTCTCTGATGCCTAGTGAGTGCACGGGTGTCCAAGATTTGGTTTGTACATAACTTCTAATCCTGTCTAAATTACAGATGATAGACCTGTGGGACCCACTGCGACAGCATGTTTACATTCAGGCACATTACCCCTAAGCCATGATAGGTACAATGAGAGGTTCTGTAACAGTATGGCAATAGAGAGAGACCCCTTTTTTGTAGTTTAGTCTGTATCCATTTCTCATACATACACATGTAACACCAGGTGTCTGTTATTACCCTTTCCTTGTGGCACAAATGCTTGGACACCATTTTACTACTTGCAGCTAATTTATTTTCCCTCTTTGACAGCATTCATGTGAAGAATCATAACTTCAGTGTGATGTTTCTTCTGCTTCTGTCCCAGAACAGAGATCAAGTTACAACACTTTGGGTTGAAATGGTCATAGCGTTCCCTCTGCTTTAAGAGGTGTTTAGTGTATATGTGTTATCCAAGCACTCAGCAGTCGTATGTCAGGAAATGTGAGGGCAGAAGGAGCCCACATTATGGGTCATCACGATCAATTCACACATGAGCATCTCTTAACACCTAACATCTGAAAGTAAGAATCCCTGTGTATCAGTTCAAGTTGCTTTCCAAAAGAAGTTGTGTTTAATAATCCCATACCAAATGGGACTTGAGTAAGAAATATGCACAATAATGTCTGAGCTTATTGTGAAAGATACACTGCTCCTAATTCTGGAGCTACTGCTACAAAAACTACAACTCAGACATATTTATTGGCATGGATATGTGTTGTTGTGCCCCTCATGTTCCTCAGAATAGAGAGAAATTGCATCCTTGACTCATTTTGACATCTGCTTTCCACAAGAGGTGTAGGCTATTACACCACTGAGATGATGTCCAAACCTGAGAAGTTGCTGAGCTGCTTC
>JANJYQ010111017.1:0-11013 GCA_024605255.1 Rastrelliger kanagurta | reverse complement strand
TGTTATCAGCGTGACACTTCCGCTCTTTCCCAGCCTTGAACTTAACACGTGACTTGACTGCTGTTGGGTTTGACCACATATCGACAGGGTCCCAGAGGTGCTTGTTACCCCTCCTCTTCTCTGACCACTGTTGTTTTGTTGTTGCTCTTAAAGCTCTTCCTTTTACAATGACAAATCAGATCAATATACAAAACTGTTACCTTATATTTGCATATGATGAAAAAAAAAGAGTAGGGTTAAAAAGTAAATCCAGGGGAAACACTGCGGATTTTCACACACACACACTACAGTATGTTGTTGTTTCTCCAACTTGTGGTCCCAAACTACTGGAGAATTTCTAAGAAACTGCACAGTGTCTCCTTTCACTCTGACGTGCTGACTTTCTAGGAAGCATGTATCCTTTTTCATAGAAGAGCTGCAGATACTCAGGCAGCCCCCTAAAAAGAAAAAAAAACCCATTTCACGTTTTCAGCCATGTCTGCATACCAAAGCTGTTAAACTATGGAATATACTGCTGTACTTAAAAAAAAAAAAAAAGAATCTTCCTCATACTTGAACCATCATTTCCCCCCCACACACATGATAAAACCACAGCAAAAGTGAAAGAAATACAGAATATGGCTTTCAGATGTATCTTATGTTGCAATAAAGGAAAGATGTTGCAATGATACTTAAGTAAGACAGTTCTCATAAGCTGTCAAATAAAATGGAGACCATATGTTTCATGTAGTTGCTTATTTCATATCAAGGGAGTTCCTCTGATTTCAAATCGAAGCTCAAGCTCAAATAAACACAGTTTCTGAGAAATCAAAAGTGTTGTTATCTGATTAAAAGAATAAAGAATACAAAGCCAAATATGATTTAAAAATTGGCGTGGTGTTGATATTAAAGGATCAGTGGATTGGTAAGAAGAAATGTAATATAATATGGACAAGTATGTTTCTTAGAAGTGTATAATCACGTGAAAATTGAAACCGAGTGTTTTTGTTACCTTAGAGTGAGCCCTTTATATCTACATGGGTAAGTGCTCCTCTTCCATGGGTTCCACCATGTTGCAATGCCAAGTTTCTACAGTAGCCCAGAATGGACAAACCAAACACTAGCTCTAGAGAGAGCCTTTTACATGTCCATTTAGGTTCTCTTACATGTTTAAAAAGGGGAGGGTGAAAGGAGGGATATACAGGTGATCACAATCTGCAACCTTACCGCTAGATGTCACTTCATCTGACACACTGGTCCTTTAAGTGTATTTACAATAACCAGTAGGTATGTGACATAATTTAAGGTAAATAGATGAAGCAATATTGAAACAGCTGAAATGAGCTAACAGCTAAATGGATAAACTGTTTAAATAGTAAAAAATACATAAAGCTGAGAACTGCTCAGATTAATAGATAATTGTATTTGGACTTTAAATATTAAAAAGGTATAAATCTTAAAAGTAATTAAGTAAGTAAAAAGCTAAATAAAATTAAAAGTCACGAATAAACACTTGGAATACTCAATAAATATTAAAGAAAAGTAAAAGGTGAAGTAGATAGATAGGTAAAGTTGTCAATAAATATTGAAATTAACAATGAAAATATCAATAAAGAGGTGAACTAATTAGCTAAAGGTAAAAGGTGTTAGTTTAAGGTATCTCTAGATTAGGGCATATTTCACATAATTTGGCATAACTTCATATTTCACATAATTATTTCCCCCTCATTTCTGGTGCTACTTCTGCCATTACTGTATTTAACTCAGTAACTTCTATACAATCTGTACCGTATCCTTTTTTTTTCTATTTATCTTGTCTGTATTGAGTTATTGCTGTTGCAACAGAGCAAGCATTAGACACAAGTATTGGTTCACTATAAAGGTATGACAGTCTGGTGTGACTACAACAAAATACATCAAAGTAAATTCAGGCACACAAGTCTTAAAAATTGAATCCAGAGAGAAGTGATTCTATAATAAATAGAAGCATTTATTTATGTACAGCAAATGTTTAAAGTTTACAACAAAAGCTAAAACGCATCACATCATTACCAAAAAAAAAACAAAACAAAACCGTAAAGAACAAATATTTACATTTATGAACATTATATTTACACACTTAAATCTGCACTGTTAGTCCGTGAATGTGAAATGACTTTTTCTATATGTACAACTTCACTAGCACTTATGCATTTGTTTCTCTACCTAAATAGCCTCATGACGGTCATTTACCCACATCACATCTTTGTTATAAGTGTAACCTCACTTGCATGTAACACTACCACATCCTTTAAACATTTCTTTGTAAACAGGTAGAAACATTGATTTTATACAAATCCACAAGTTCAATAGCACCAACATGAACATTTGAGTAAAATATGTCATTAAAAAGGCACATATTTGTCAAAAATCAAAAGAGAGCATTAGCTTTAACAGCTATGGATAACTGTTTTTAAAACCATGGCAGGGCACATGGTTTTCTTCTGTTAGGAATGCTTGAATAAGGCAAGGTGAAGTTCGCGTCCTGAGGGAGGATGTAAATATACACGTGTCCCAGCACAGACCATTAGGCACGGCCTCCCTGGTCACACGTGATTGCATCAAAGCTATTCTGTTTTCGAGGAATGTTTAGGTTTTTTCTGAGAGGTGGATGGGGGAGGGAAATTTAAGGATAGCTCAAAAAACAGACTCCTAGTCACAACTCAGAAGCAAAGAGCTGAAAAGGTGTCTAACAGATGGCTGCTGGAAGACATTGTATCCAGCTGGGCAGCTCAAAAGACATATGGTGATATGTGAAATCTGAAGAGTACAATACTCAAGGCACAAACACAGTGTGTGGTGTGTTTTCTTTGAGGTAAGTTACAGTAGTGACTCTAGGTCCCTTTGGATGATATTTTTGCTCCACTAGTACGGTGAAGATGGTTAGTGAAAAATGCAAAGAATTACACACATAAACATAATGTAAAGACTGTGTGTGAGGTCATAATGGTTAAACTGGCACTTGCAGAATTCACTACATACATGCACCTACTCAGTTTTAGTGTTAGTATTTGAGCTACAACCTCATGTTCCATTGGTCTGTGGACCCTTTATTCCCGAAAACTCAATAACAAGGCTTCCCATTTTTTCTGTCCAATGAACAGAGAAAATTAAATGAATAGTTAGATATTTTGGGAAATACATTTATTGCCTTCTGTGCCAAGAGCTAGATAAGATTTATTCCACTTTCATGTTTGAGCTATAAGGCCATTAGTATAAAGACTAGACAATGGAAAATAGCTAGCCTGCGTCTCTCTAAAATATTAAAAAATAATCTCTAAAGCTCACTAATTCACAATTTACTCATAATCCATATACAAACCAAAGCATTGAAAAGTTGTAGTTTCATGGGAAGTTGGACTTTTCCAGAAAGTCACTGCTATGGCTATTTGTTGGTCACCATCAAATAGCAATAGCATGTAGCTCCCCACATTTCTGTTTGTGTTAATTAGTTAACATATTAATTAGTGAGCTTTAGAGGTTCTAGTAAGTGTTATTTGTTAACAGACAGAAGCGGGCTAGCTGTCTCCTCTTTGCTTCCAGGCTTATGCTAAGCTAAGATAATCACACTTTGGCTCTAGCTTCATTTTTAGCATGGTATAAAACTTCTCATCAAATTGTAGGCCAACACTATTTTCCCAAAATACTTAACTATTCCTTTAAAATACAATTAGTGCAACTTATAATTATGTTCCACCATCTTGTCGTAAGATGTGATATTTATACCTTATTTCTGAATTCTAGCTAAAACAAGAGAAGTTCAATTTTAAACTGATGGAAGAGATGGAAGACATTATGTGGCTTTAAAAATGACACAGTTCTCTAGATGTAGTAAAGAGTAAAAAGTAGATTGAGGGATTTGGTATGATTTGCTGGGGAACTGATTGTCAGCTGTTTACTTGATGGGAGAAAAAAAGCGCACCTGAACAAAAATGTTTCACCCTAGTTTTTTCCACTGCAGAGTTTGTTCGTCTGTGAGGATATAGTGGTTTAAGCTTGTCTGATATTGGCTTTGACTTCCATATCTTTGTGCTATGTGAGGTAAAAAAAAATATGCGGACGTCCAAGGTAGCTTATCACTGAGGCTCTTCTCTCCACTCAACTTTTTTCAATTTTCTGTGAAGGCTGGATTGTCTGCCTCTTCGTCCAAGCTTACAACTTGTCTCTGATAAGACAGCAAATAAAAAGCATGTCAGTCATAATATTTATAGATAAAAGGTTTTTTATCATGCGATTTGTTCTTCTCAGCTGTCTCCATAAAATCAAATTAGTAGAAGTAACTCTGGTTAGACTCACTTTTGGGTAGGTGTAACCATCACTGCTGTGGTTCCTCCAAATGTGCACTTGGTCCTCAGTGGTTTTTTGATATACAGGGTTGTCAAAGTGGATCGTGTTGGTGTTCTTCAACCTGTAGGTCCTCCAAAGCAGCATGCCACCAACAGCCACTAAACAAAGGATTGCTACACGGGGAGGGAGACATCCAGATAGATATTAACCATCACTGTCATATCAAATAATTAGTAGTTTCTGTGAAGACAACACCTTGGTATCAGTTACCAAGTTAACTCACCTAGAGGTAAAATGATATACAAAGCTATCGGGGTGGTGGAGGCAGTGTTGGGTATGACTGCTGCTATTTCATGTGGGATATCTGAAGGAAAAGAAAACACAGTTAATGAGGCACACAACCTGACACTGTATATATGTCTTTAAAAATGGTTATCAAGAATGTGCTATGCTTGTCTGTGAAATTTGACTTTACCATTACAATACATGCAAAGGCTTACCTGAAGAAGTGACTGGAGCATCTGTAGTGGTCTGGGGAACTTTTGGTTTCATTGGCTGAGTTGGCTGGGCTGGAGGGTTCCTAGGTTCAGGTGTGGTGGTCCTGACTGGAGGTTTGGTCGTGCGAGGCGCCGGCTTAGCCGCAGTGCTGGTGATTACAATGGGCACTGTGGTGGTGCGAACTTGAGGTCTGGGTGTGGTTATGGCTGGTACTGGTGGCGGTCGAGGTGGCTCAGTAGTTGTAACTCGAGGCTGAACGGGAGCTGCAGTTGTTGGCACAGCTGGTGGAGTACAAATAACAAAGCAGGAAGAATGAGAGTAAGAAAAATGTAATAATTCCACTACATTTTTTCAATTCACTCCTTGACATCATCTCACATTGACAATATACATACCAGGTATGCATCTTCTCATATCCCTGGCTAGCATCATGTTATCTGGACAGGCACAGGTATATTTGGGGGGATGTCTGCCCACTTGAGGAGCAGCCAGGCATAGGAATTCACAGCCACCATTGGACACTCGGCACCAATCCCTGCCTGCAATGGAAAGGAATTTTAGTTGAAGCCCCAGTACCAATGGAGACAAACAAAACATCCTTGTTATGCTGCTAAAACAGTTTCTGGACCATTATGAGTTGGGACTGACACACTACATTTTTAGAGTTCTTGGAAATTAAATGAAATACTTTACAAAAGCATTATAAAGCAATTGAATTAAGGAATAAAATTGAAAAAATTCCAAATTAAAAAAATGTATTTACCTGCAGGCTGTTTAAGGTTATGGTAGAGAATAATGTCTTCTGGTGATGCCAGGTGTTCCGCCACTGGTATGATGTCTTCACCAGTCACTCTGTTTGCACTAAGGATGGCGTTATTACTGACATCTGTCCAGAAAAGTCTTTCCTGGAAGTGCACACAAAACAAAATAAGATAAGCTCTTTTTCTGCAGTGGAGCAGGTATGGGTACTACAGTTCACACGTGCAGTGAGGAGCTTATAGGATGTTGTGTTTACAGGCTCTGGGTTTATGTATAACTGACTTTATCAGATGGTAAATATATACCTCAAACACAGTGAGGCCCAATGGGTGACTCAGCTTGTGTTCATCAATGATGAGGGTGCGTCGACCACCGCCCTGCACATCGATACTGGAGAGGGTGTGCAGCTTAGAGTCCACCCAGTAGAGCCGCTGGTTCAACAGGTCTGCAGAGGAAGCAGAGGGGGGGAAGAGGGGCAACAGGTCAGGCTAGAGTGACCACTGGCACACATGAAACATAACATAGGCATAATCGCTGGAGTTTACCGAGTGTAATTCCATTAGGCCACACAATGTTGTCGGTGACCAGAGCGGTGCGGTCTGCTCCGTTTAGACCTCCTTTCTCAATCTTAGCAGGATTTCCCCAGTCAGTCCAATACATGAAGCTAGGAGAACAAAAATATATTTTGTCAAAATCATTGTGAACATAAATATATAAATCAACAGATAGTCCAGTAATTGTTGTAGATTTATCAGTTGGTTCGACTTACTTGCTGTGGGGGTCGACCACAATAGCACGGGGTTTAGATAAGTCTCGCTGGAAGAGAGTTTTACGACGGCTACCATTTGCGGTTACCACGGAGATGGTGCTGCGGACACTGTCAGTCCAGTAAAGGTTACCATGGATCCAGTCAAAGGCAATGCCCTCGGGAGCATCGATGTCACTACCGATCACTACGGTGTGCTGAGTAGAGTCTTCTGCCGATTCCATCTGAGTTCTGGGTTAAAAGTGAAAAACTGGCATCAAGCAGATGAAGCAAAAAGACTCATTTCATTCTAATTGTTACTACAGACACCTTGCTCACCTGTAGATCTTCTTTTGGGACATGTCTGACCAGTATATCTCTTTGGTTGCCATGTTCATATCCAGAGCCACAACGTTCTTTAGACGTGGGATAACTCTGGTGTACTCGCTTTTGTCCAAAGTCATCTTTCTGACTTCATGACGGTTGGTGAAGAAAAGATAGGCTATTGTTCCTATAACATCAAAGTAGACACAGAATAAAAGTCGTTATCTTCTTAAAAGTCAAAATATATATATCACAAAAAACACATTTAACATCAACAAAGACAACAAAGAAGGAACACAGATTATATTTACCGATGGCTTTGCAGGCTTTTGTTGCTGGGTCAATTTGGTAACCTTCCTCACATTCGCATTTGTAACTACCTTGCTGGTTAATGCAGATCTGACTGCAGGTGTCAGGGTTGGCACACTCGTCAATATCTGAATCAAAGAACAGCAGGAAACACCAACATGTCAGTTTGAGACAAATGAAACCAACAGGATGTTACACCAAAACCTACAATACCACATCAATGTTTGACTGTTCCAGGTTATAAGTGCTCTATTGTGCATGTTGGGGATGTTGTACCTTCACATCGTTTGTTGTCAACTAGGCTGTATCCAGAGGGACACATGCACTCATAGCTGATCTTGAGGTCTTTGCATATATGAGAGCAGCCGCCATTGTTGTACAGGCACTCGTTTGTACCTGTAGAGAGGAAAAGAAAAGGTTCATTATGGTTTTTGTCCTTTCTGAGGCTGTAACTAGCACTCTAAAGCTACAGGCGCCTTTGTGAAAAACGTGAAAGTAGTAATTAAGCAGACAGTTATAAATGAGGGTCTCTGTACTCACCGCATTCTCTTAGAGGCTCATCTGACCAATCCCTGCAATCACGCAGCTTGTCACACACCTTTTCCATGCTGATACACTCCCCGCTGCGGCACTTGAATCTGGTGGGGCCCTCACAGTGGGTCGCTACACGTGAGATATGTAAATAAAAGAAAGAGATCAGATAACAGCAAGCTCAGCAGTGGTTCAGTTATATGTAAAGATCGACGTTTTTACTGAGAAAAGGCATGGGGGGATCTTCTTACCATTGACACACCCGATTTCGTCACTCATGTCCCTACAGTCGTATTGATGATTGCACTGGAGGTTTCCATGGATGCAATTGCCATCACCGCATTCAAACTCATCAGGACGACAGGTGGGGTGAGCTAAAGGGATGAATCAAAACATTTGGAATGAATCCAAGATGTGACAGCTTGATTTTCAAATGCCAGCATGTAACCAAAAGGGTTTAAAAGAATTTTGTAGTTACACTCACCACAGTTAGCTTCATCTGATCGATCCAGACAGTCAGCTCCTCCGTCACATTTCCAACTGCTATGGATACACTCTCCACTGCCGCAGCGGAACTCCAGCGCTGAACAGTGGTGGACGGGTGAGGAGGTGTGTCCCGTCGAACCGCAGTTCTGGGGCCACTCGTCGGAGCCGTCGAGGCAGTCGGCGTCACCGTCACACGACCACAGGCGGGGAATGCAAATAGTGTTATTGCACTGGAAGGACGCAGAGTTGCAGGTAGCAGGTGGGCAGGAGGCCTCGTCACTGCCATCGTCGCAGTCCGCTTCGTCATCGCACACGAATGAGGACGACACGCACTGGCCGTTCCTACAGCGGAACTCTGTGTCCGTACACTGCTTAGGTGCTAAGAGAGAGAGGAAGTGTGACAGGGAGATTAGAGCAATGAAATACCAAGGGTTAGGGTTAGGGAGGGGATGAAAATGAGAAGAGGAAGTACTGCGGTTCAGGAGGTAAAGCAAATAATCCACTAATCAGATGATTTTGGTAAGGAAGTGCTATATTGCTGCTAGTGACCAGGTGTGAGAATGGGTGGATGTTGGCATGTATTATACAAAGCTTTAAGACAAGAAAGGTGCTATATAAATGTAGTCTATTTAATATCTAAGAGCAACATTCTAAGATGAGTACATGGCTTTTTGCAATATGGTTAATAATAAACTTTAGTTGAAGTTAACTCCAACTCACCACAGCTTTCTTCATCTGCTCCATTCTCGCAGTCAGCTTTTCCATCACAGCGCCAGCTCTTCGGTATACAATGGTTAAGGCGGTCCGAACAACTGAACTCAGTCGGTCTGCATGTTTTGGCCACTGGAAATGAAATACACAAAAATTATGATTGAGACTCTACAATCATCATTGAGTTATTTTGGGATATACACAACTGTATGCAAAGTAAATCCTTGTGTGATACTCACTGCAAGTACCAGGAAGTTCATCTGTGCCATCTCCGCAATCATCTGAGCCGTCACACACCCATCTGATTGTGATACATCTCCCGTTCCCACACTGGAACTGCGTGGCTCCACATGTTGTCAGTGCATCTATGACAGACAGACATAAACATGTAGTTCAGCTAAAAGAACCATTGTTTTAGTTATCATCTATCAAGGGCCATTACAGGAAGACTCCTCATAAACACTGACATGGCAGCAAATGAAAAGAAGTGAAGTCACAGATTATTAAGTCTTCTATTAAACAAAACCCCAGCGAGCAGCTGTATTTAAGGCATAGTGGCCCTTTGAGCTAAATGCTAACATAAGCAAGGTGACTGCTGATGTTGAGCAGGTATAATCTTTACTATGTTTATCATTTTAGCTCGTAAGTGGTCCTCAAATGTTTTCATGTCTGACTCAGATTATCCCACGGACCCCAAGATTTTTGTTATTAGGTGTTTAATTACAGAAAGTGTATGAAACTCATAAATAAAAATAACACCAGAATCAACGTGCATGCTCATTTGGAACTATGTACAAAATGTGTCAATCCAGTAAATACATGTTGAGAGATTTTTTCTGGATAAGTGAAAACTTTGACCTGCTGGTGGCACTAGAGGAAAAGTCAGGGCATCAGCAATGTCATCCTCTGGACACTGTGAATGTGCACAAAATTTCCTGGAAAACCATTCAGCAGTGGACATACTTCAACCCATGCCAACGTGGTGGACCAACTACAGACCAATGGATCGACACTATCATTTAAAGAGCCATGCAAAAAAAAAAAAAAAAGTTTTTGGCTAGTGCACATGCACTAGAACAGATATAAAACTGCCTCATTTCATAAAATACCAGTAACCTAAAGAAAGTTGGTTTTAGTTCACTTCTTAGTCTGTGCTTTTGTTTAATAGTTTAGATTCATCACAGCTGTATTGTTGGGGCTAGAGCACGTGCACAGCAATGGCAGATGGTGATAAATTAGCTGCCAGAGGAGCACGAGGCTGCGAGGTATATATATATATATATACTGCTACTACACCCACATGACCAAACACACTCACTGGCATGTTGCTACTTGTGTAAGTAGGGCAAATAAATGGTTAACAACAAGTCAAATACACCGACCTATGTGAGCAGTTCAGCTTGCTTTTATCACCATCGGCAAGAAGAACTTCACAGTTACAATAGAAATCTTATTTTCTGGTAGTGATGTTCCAAACACATTTGAAAGCATGTCATCTGCTGATACACTGTCGCTCTCCCAACCCCCATCTTTAATGGACCCGATGAAACCACTGAACTGGAAGAACCAATTAGGGAGTACATCAGAGAGACAGCACTTTATGAAAAGGTGCTAGATAGAGGCCATGAGGGATTCCTCCTTCTAACCCTTGGGGCTCTAAACCCTGGATGGCCACCTGTTTCTGACAGGGACCAGACGGAAAGTGCCCTACTGTAACACCACCAGCAGCTTTGCATTTAGCATCTTCATAGCCTGCTACTGTACACTTGACTTTTTATGAATGAGGGAAAAAAATGCAAATTAAATATTTATGCATGAGTAGGTTTGTACCACATATGATGGATATTATCATGCATAATTTATAACTATGAATATCTGACCGTACAGTAAAATCATAAAAGCCTCCGGTTGAATTCAAACATCTGGTGCCATTGGTCATGGTTGATGGTTAAACAGTAGTTTAACAAGGAGCGGCTTTATTTCTTCAAGCTGCTGCCAGTTGCGGAACTGTTTTGCTGTCACTGTTGTAGTAACTTATATGACTCTATAATTGCAAACAGTCATTTCTGTGTTAAAGCTGTAAAGTATATCCACAATGAAAGCCAAGTCAATCATTCTTTATGGCTGCACGTGAGAGGTTTTGTAGTACTTCCCTTTTGTGGGAGCTATCTTGGCTGGTCATAAAGATAGTAAATTTCATGCTGATAAACAGTTTTATCAAAAGGATTTCCTAAGAAAAAAAATCTGGACTGTATTAACTGTAAAATAGATGTGAAACTTTCCTTTTACTTCAAATGTGTGTGAGAGAAAAGTGGACAACAGCATCTTCTCATTCCACAATTCAC
>JANJYQ010110961.1:6100-16238 GCA_024605255.1 Rastrelliger kanagurta | reverse complement strand
GTGTAATATGGCTGCAGGGATTTGCTCCCATTCAGCCGAAGCATTAGTGGGGTTGAGATGTGATGCTGAATGAGGTTGAGGCTATAGGGCTCTGCGAATGTGCAAATGTTAAAATGTACTGATACGTGTACTGCGTTACTCCTCGGGGGTCTAGTGTGCCTTAGGACCTCCTTCTCACTCATGATTAATATAGGGACCCTGCAACTGATCACTGAACATATATAAAGGCTGAGAAGCTGCACTACTTTGTCTCTTTTCTCACTCTTTTTTCTTTTAGCTACAAAATTGAAAGTGCACCTAAAATATAAATGTGTACTCTATTGTTTAGAGTTCCCTTCATTTTAACTTGGGGGCCCCACACCAAAATACACAATTATATGTAGACTGACATACTTTAGGCCATATTGCATAAAATACCCACTAAACGGAGACCTTTTTTTTTTAATACAGGTAGTGCAATTTAATTTTTACAATGCAAAGAACCAAATTTACACTGAAACATAACCCAGATGAGATCCAAAGGTGCATTTAGGTGCAAGTAACATGATTCACTGACAATATAATGTACATTCAATGCATCTTGAAGTCCTGGATGATTCAAAACTATGTGTATACATTTTACAATAACCCTGACTGCCACTGCTAAGAATAATAATAACAACAGCAATAATAATAATAAGCTGAATATGTTTTGTATTATGCATCATAGGAACAGAGGTGAGACTTACGGACTGATCTTCATTGATTGGGTCCTGGACACTGCCAGTGTTCTGGGGCACCCATGGGGGATCGAATATGGGGACACAGGGCATGCCAAGTATAGGAGATGGCAGAGTGAAGTTGATGCTGGGTGGAGGAATCTGAAAAGACAAAAATGGCACACAAAGAGTCAAAGTAGCGAAGTAGAGAGAGAGAATGTCTCTTTTGGAGGGATGAAAAAAATTTGTACTTTAAAGATCTGCTGGGCTCCTTCTTCCATGCGAGGCCACACTTGGTAGCGGAAACGCCATAGTGTGTAAAACTTCAGGATGGAGTTAATGCGCTGGCAGGCCTCCTGGTGCTGGAACTCGGCCATCATCATATCGGTCACCGCGTCGGGGACCTTCACCGCGCATAGAAGGAACATAGCAGCTGGAGGGGATTCAGAGGAGGGGCGCAGAGGCAGGAATGAGGGGAGATGGAAATAACAAGAGAAAAGGGAGGAAAGAATGTGAATGAGAGAATACAGGAAATAGGATAGAGGAAAAGATGGAAAGGGCAGCAAAGAGAAATTATGGTTGAGGGCAAAATAATTATTCAAAGGTAAAAATGTGGTATGATGAAGGTCAAAAAGAAACAGGAAAGGAAGAAAGAAATTAAAGGGCATGACGACTATTATAACAAAAAGCATTTGAATATCTAAGATAAATCGCCCAATTAAATTGAATATTGCATAATACAAACTCTGAAGGGCACGACAACCTCCAGAGGCGACCCACAGAGCATGGATGCACAGCCTGTTGGCTGACTCACCAGCGGCGGCTGCCATATGTTCATCCACGCTGAGCAAGAGTTCCCAGGCTGCAGGTTGGATGTCCCCGTACATGTCGTCGGTCAGAATGGGAGCCGCCTTGATCAGCAGCGAAAGAGGAGCTGGTGACAAGCTCATCACCTGAAAGCGAACACAATATAGAAAATCAAATATGAAGTGTGTGACAATGTGACAATTTACCAGTAGATTTTTTTTCAGTACCCAGACTATGAAAGCTTTTACTGTACATTGGCAGTTGTAGACACACCATGGAAGGTATATATTTTCCATAAAATAACAGAATAGAGGGTTGGTAGGAAGTCAATCCTCCATTACGTTATTAAAATCTTTGCAATTTGCTTGGAATAAGAGACAACAATGTGGTTGTTATGTGCATTAGGTAAGTTGACACATGCACACAGGGTCACTGCTATCACCTGGTTGCGGATGTACTTGAGCATGCCGGTATCCTTCTTCCCTTCTGTGTTGGTGTCAGTGGGTCTCCTCTTCATGGACGGAGTCCTCAGGCATGACTTGTCTGAACACTGAAGGCACATGGACTTTTATAAACCACCAAACAAGAAACAAACCCAATCCCTCATTTTGTTTTTGTAATGCAGGTTAGTTTTTATTTGTGTAATTAACCTCTTTGTTCTTCTTGGCGCGTGCTCCGATGTTACTGGAGGAGGTGCTGTCCTCTCTCAGGCTGTCGACCGTCTCACCGTACACGAGCTTGATGGCACGGACCAGACGGGCACAGGAGCGGCTGTGGTGCTGGTAGCAACGTGGGTGGCAGAAGTCGATGTGGGTACAGATGAAACTCTGCTGGTTGCACAGCAGGATCATAATCTGTGCCAGAAAAAGAGGGGAAGACGGTACGTAAGAAGCGGAACTCGAACACTATATGTGCACATAGAATATAAACACAACCATAATCGTACATGGAGCCAGGACATGTTGCGGTGGTAGTTATCCTCTGCTCCTCCTGTGCTCTGGCCCTCTGGCTCTATACTGGGTTCACTGGTACTGAATGGGCTTCCTAGAAAAGAAGCAAGAGCATAAAAAATATTTCAAATATCAGAAGTAAATGTTTTAATGTAGAATTTAACCTGCTTTTTTCCCTTTATCTTTAAACCTTGTAACTTTCAAATAATGATTCTTTTGCTTTTCTTTTATTTTACTGCAAAGAAAAAAAAGGAGTAAACACATATTGGAGGCAGCATTTGAATAGGCTTTTTCCTCTTTGAAATATCAGCAATTGCTCATATACTATAAAATATAGAGAAAACACTTTTTAATGAAAATAAAGAATTTCAGCATTACTGCAAATGTGGATGCATTTTATCTATAACTTGCCTATATCAGTGACAGTGTCCCTGCTGTGTGTTTGTGAAAGCAGCCCTTCTTCATTCTCAGACTCTGAGTCTTGGCGGGACAGCTTGGTGCTCTTGAGGCTCCCTGCCCGGCGTATAGATGACAGGGAGCCACCCTTCTTTACACGGAAACTGCGTGCCCCTTTGATCTGAAGCAGCCGAGAGCCTCCAATACGAATTTTTCGGATGGGAACTGGAAAGATACAAGGTAAGGAGCAATTATCTATAACTATATATATATATATAATAATGATATTAATGATAATGATGATGATGATGATAAGCAGGCATGGCAGTAATGTATGTCTCACCCTGGGCCTCAGGGGTTCTCTTGTCATCGCAGGTGGTGTCAGATTTCAGAGTATGACTGCTGCTGTTCAGTGAATCGCGTCCGTCCTCATCATCCAGGATCCCTGCAAAGCTGATCTTCCTCTCATAGCGATGGCGACCGAGCTCCGGGTCCAGACGCAGGCGACAGCTGTCCAGATCCTACAGCATGTGAGCATCAGTACATTTCTCATCTTATTCACTCACACATTCAGTCTAAAGGGTTTATTCTGTATATTTTCTGTATACTATTTCACATTTCTATTATTAACTATGATTTGACCACTAACCACAAGCGGTTCGGTGCGCGGTCGTGGTAAGCAAGGAAAGGTCTCCCGCAGGAAAGTGGTGATTTCTAACAGCAGCTGGCAGGCAGCCATCTTCAGAGCAAAGGGGCAGCCACATTTTGTAGGATTGACTGTGTCTTTGGGGTGAGAATTAGTAGAAACACACAACAAATATCAGGAACATTTTTGTGAAAGGGGACACATCATGCATATCTCCAGATCTATATTAATGCGCCATGGTTATACTGAATATATTTGGATCATTTGCATCCTTATTTATTTTATATTAATTGCTGATGCAACCCCTCAGTTCAGGCTCTGTCCGAAAAAAGTATGATATAGCCCCCTTAATATAAACTTTTATGTCAATATCTAATTTTATATAACAGACAAATGCACTCATTTTTGGTCTCACTGTCATCTAAATAGTCCTCTTCCTCGTCTTCTTTTCTCATTCTCCGTTTGGTCTCCTCATCATAAATATAACCGAGGATGCTGGCAGGGCTCTCGCTGTCTGAGTGACAGAGTTCACTCAGCCTTGTTCCGATTGCCTGAGTGGATAAAACACATAAAGACACTCATTCACAAATTAATGAAGCTATAAAGCTGTAAAATATCAGCGTGAAAATTCTTTAACTCACATCTCCCCACTGGCAGAAATGTTTGGCAGCGTTCCACTGAAGTTTCTGATTTCTTTTGTTGCCCACAATAGGTGATCGCCCCCTGGACAGACCTCTCTTGGTGATATTTACATGGTGGCCCTTCATCCACTCTGGCCAGTTTCCACGGTTACAGCGGTGGACAAATCGGGCACATTCAAGAAAGAGGGATGCTCGGGCCACAACTGGAGCTTCCTGGAAAAAACAAAACAAAACAAAAAAAAACAAAAAAACAGAAAGCAAATATGTCAGGGTGGGAGCATAGAAATAGAAAGCAGCCTAAGGTCTGTATCATATGCAGAAGACTTGATTAGCATATTCTGAAATATACCAGATCCAGGGCAGCAGCAAGGATAGAGGCATCAGGTATGGTTCCTGGCTCACAACAGTTCAAAAGGAACTGGAAGCGCTTCATGCCCTGTCGAATAGCACCCAAATTCACCACATTCTTGTTCTTCATTGCCTCCTGGCTGGCCGCCAGACGCTCCTGAAAACCATGGGGTCCTGGAGGAAAAGATGAAGAGAATAGAAGACAATAGAAGAGAAGCGAAGAAAACAAGTGAAAGGACATTTTGTGAGTGGGTGAAATTGTTTCCAAAGGTAAAGAGTGCACTCGTTTTCCATGTCTACAGCAATTTTACAGATTACACACTGCATAGACATTGCATGAAGCAACATCACCATCCAGAACATTTAACAGAAAGCACTGAAGAGCCACCGACAAATGAAGCGGAGCAAGAGATGGACACATAGCCATCGGGAGCAGTTACACTTGGATTTTCAATTAATTATCTTGACATATTCATTAACTGGCCCCACCGGGGGGCACACAAAGAAAGTGATCAATGTGGAGAAGCTGTAAGGACACAAATTGTAGATTTGATAGCGTCTCACATATTGTGTTCTTTTTAAATCTTATTGAAATGCCATGTGTAACCGTAGCCATACAGTAGAAAGCTGTATGTAGACCATTCTGTTTTTATCACTCGACTGAAACTCAGGCACTGGAAAATACCACCAGACGTCACCACAGAAGAGATGGAGAGACAGCGCCATGCTTGACGTAGCACAGAAATACGCTCTACAGCAGAAAGATGGTTTTATAGATGGGGGTTATACCCAAACTCTTGTGTCCTCCATTCCTCTCTTTACACCGTTAAGTGAAAGAAAGAGAAGGGGGGTCGAATAGAGAGCAGGACGTGCACAGTTGGAAAAGAAAGGGTATGTAGAGTTGGTAACACAATACACAGTTGTGGGAGAATCCTATAAAAAATGACATTGGAGTGTGTTATTTTTGTCATTATAACACTGAAAAGCTGTTTTCTTATGTATTTTGGCAACCGCAAATAACTAGAGGTTGCCTTTTATAGAGAAAAACAAGCGATGTCCACTCCAACACATCTGAATATTTGGCCTTGTGATCTTTGTGTGTTTTCATTTGAAAAAGGAAGATTATATATTTACTTTGTCAATGGTGATCAAGTCTACTATTAGTTCCATTACATTGTTTTACGTGAACTTTTTGGAAGGTTTGTAGCAGACAGTTCTGCATAAAGATCCTGCCAAATATTCAGGAAAAAAAGGTGTGTTTTTTTTTTGTTTTTTTTTTACTCTGTTGGGTTGAAATAAACTTTCAGGCTAACAGAGCGTTACAGGCAGCTATCTGGCACTGCTGACATGGAGAATGGCGTACGGGAGAAGAGAAAAGACACATAACCACAAAACGGACAAAGAGAGGTGAGGACAGAGAGGGTGAGAAATAGACAAAGGACGATGGGGCGTGGTTTGGCGAGGGGCACCCCAGGGTGGGGGAGGTCTACCATCTTTCTCTTCTGTGTGGTGAAGCTTGGATGGATTCCTCCTGCCAGACCTCCATTTACCGAGCCGCTTGAAGAAATTCTCCTCCTCGTCTCTGCCGTACTCTGGCCCTGCAGCGCCCCCTTCTGATAGCTTCACTGCGCTGGTGAACTTCACCTGTTAGTATATGAACACACACACATAGATGTGTTTCCATCACCTCAAAAGGACTTACTCATTTTCTGGAGACTTAACATAACTTTAACGCTTACCTTTGTGTGGCTTACAAGCAATCCTGAACCCTAAAGGTGAGTTTTTATGCACTTGATGATGATGAAAGGCAAAGAGTGGGTCCACATATCATAATTCAAAATCAAAATAAAACCTTTTTAAATCAAAGTGATCCACATTGAGGGTACTGTATAAGGTGGACAAGAGAATGGAATGAGGGTGAATGTTGCTAAATTGAGAGCACAAATGAATAAATAGAGGGCACACTTTACTAAATTGAGTACACAAATTGTTTAATCCAGCGGAGTTATTATTAAAACGTGAGTACAAATTAAAGCTAAGAGCATGAATTAGTCTGATTTTTCCTCATGACCTCCTCTGGCTCCATAGATTTCAAATGTTAATTGAAAACAAAAGACAACAAAGCTTTTGACTTTTGGAGAGAAAGTTTCGGGTGCAAGGTTTCCTATTGGTTTGATGGGACTTATTACAGTATTTACCATGTACTTGCAGCATGCAATGTTATAATGCTGTTAACTCCTGACCTTTGAACTCTGTCGTATAAAGGAGAGTCGATCCACTGAGCTGATATCCAGCAGGTCCTCAACACCATCAGTCAGTCCAGAAAGAGAAGAACGCTTCAACCAGTTTCCTGGACACAAGTGAGTATTCAGAAATGTACATGAACAACTGATACTGTAGTACTACAAAGCCATAGATGTACTGGACACACTGGGTTATGGAGGCAAGTACACATGCAAACACACTTTATTAAGGAAGAGGAAGGAACATTGGGGAAGGCATTCAGTCGTTGTTAATGTACAGTGACACACATTCAGGGTATCTAAATTCAATTCACAGACTGAGGTTAATTCAAAAAACGTACAAAATGATCTTTGTTGGTTCCTGACAGATTAAACAAAAAGACCATGGTCGAGTGGTATTTGCAAATACATGTTTATGTTTTCATATAAGTATCTGACAGATGGATGGAATAAACTATACTGTTTGATAAAGAGAGGCAGTCCCCAATCCAGGTTGGTGTGATATATGTTTTCAGGCTGGGCTGACAGCATCAAAGGCTGCAATTCCTTCATTTTATGCCATGTAAGACTGACTTTTTTTTTTTTACTCAAAGACATACTGTCACAAAATCCATAAAACCTAAGAACTGCAAGTACTGCAATCTGTTTCTGGATGATTATCAGGGAAAGGGGAAACAGCACTTTTTAAAAATATTTTTCTACTTTATTTAGATTATAGTTTATGTATCCTATCCCTGTTTTGCTATATATGTAACTGTCCCTCTAATGTACTTTATATATGTATATATGTTGAAAATCAGTAATATCAACAATTCAATATCACAAATGATTATATCCTCATATACATCACCAGTTAATTTTAATTTTACATTGTTACCTCTCTTAGCATATATCCGAGTTGAGGTGTCATACAAAAGTCTGTAACCTGCAGCACCTTCCCAAACTGTCCACTACGTTCTGCAAAATACAATTTGACCCAGGTCTGGAGCATCGTGCACACTGGGAGAAATGACCAACACACAACTATGTAACATGACACAAACATGAAGATGGTTCCACATCCACATACGTAAGACAGAGAGAGTGAGTGGTAGGCGCACAGTCCCACGGCATGCTAAGGCACAAAAAGGAACACAAAACAGACCAAAGAGATGAGGTGACTTGGCCTTGAGGATAGGCAGTATTCCAATGTTAGACATACAAAACACATCATGTTAGAGTGAAATTCAAGGTGATATTAGGACAGCGTATGCAATGGTATGGTCATGGAAATGCGTACTGTCCACGAATCTAACATAAAAAAATAATAATTCAGAACATTTGTTAAGCACTGAGAACAGATAATGATTTAAAAATGGCTGCATATGATCATCAGATTTTTTGGCTTATGCTGCATTATTGAACAAAAATATGAAGGAAAACTGATGTTAAAGTGTGTGGAAGTATTTGGCCCAAAAAATTACGTTTAACTATATTTTACACTGTTAAATTTCAATTAATTTTTTTTTTTTTTAATGGGGCTCCATAGTTAATGGTCCTTAATTTGTGGAATATCATGTAGTTTATAGATGTCACAGTAATACACATTTTCTAGAGACAGCAAAGCTTCACTGGTGACAATCACAATGAATGCGATAATAGTAGCAGAGGAAACAGCTGTTGCATAATAACTGCTCTTACCTATCGGCAGTTTCAGTTTCTTGCGTAGTGAAATACGACGGGATCTGGAACGGGAGCGTCGGTCAGTCGTGGTGCCAGAGTGGGCAGTGGTGCACTCTGAAGTGTCCTGTTCTGACTGGCTGCTGGTGTCACTGGCTGCACTCTGCGACTTAAACATCTTTCTCCAAAAATCCTTCCTGCCCAGCAGAGCACCAGGGATCTGCTCTTCGCTGGAAGTACAGAGAGGGAGAGAAGGGAAGGGAAGATTTTAAGAGGATCTATTATACTCATTTTTAGCTGTACATCCAGTTGTTCCAGCTGTTTATTATGGGTCTCTGTTTAAAATAAATCCTTATTTGTCTTATACTGGCCCTTTATGCAACCCCTCAGTTCAGCCTCTATCTCTTAACAGGCAGTCTTAGCTCCTGTCTCTTTAAGGCACAGACAACACAGACAGCTTTGAAGTGACGGGACTACATGAATGGCAAGATGATAATATCTGAAATCAGAATGAAAAGGAACATTCCATTATCAGACTATTGCCCATAGTATGGTGGAAAAAGAACAGCATATTAAAGGAAAATGCTTCAAAAACTAATGGCATTTCTTACATATTTTCTCCTCTTTCAGTGTTAATAATGCCACAATGTGTTTTTCTTTGATGGAGGAGTATGAGCAACGTGAAAAGTTTTAAGTTAGGAGACAGGACGCTTTCTGATTTTAAGCAGAGAAATGGCAGCTTGGCTGGACATACAGTAGATGGTGCTATGGAGATGCTGTGAGGTGGACACTCACTGTTCGGGTGTCTGGGGGGGTCTGCTGGAGATGTAGCTGCGACACTCATCTGCAGCACTGGAGACCTGACCCTTCTCCCCGGACACACCCGCTTCTGACCTGCACGCACACACACATACCCCAAACACACAGACAGAGCGCTCAGGCCACCTAATTTGGACTGAACAACTGAACTGAAGCTCAGTAAGTTCTGGCATCTGTGTGTTGATCAAGGGCAAAAAAAAAAAAAAACTGTAACTCCTGGATGAAATCTTTGCAAACATGTGCAGGACATGCATGCAAACGTCATAAAAATGTTGCAATCATGTCTGGTGCCCTTTAATACATGTACTGCTTGCTTTTAGTGTTTTATGAAGCCAGCGTTATGTTTTTCTTACTGTCAACAAGATCAAGACAATACTTTACCTTTACTCAGCCTGCTAGTTCCTACTCAGTATAATACACGTTATTTTTGATATAAGGCAATCAATTCAGTCACTCACACAAGAAAAACAGATGCAGACAGGACAGAAATTAAATTAAAAAATAAAGGTAAGCAGTGATGAGAAGCGTAGCGCAGATTCGAGATTCATATGAGAAATATTATTTTATTACTTACTGGGGGAAGAGTTTAAAGACTTTGTTAAAAGATGCCTCAACAGAAAGTTACAAGTTTGTGACTGGACAAAATATGATGTCATTTAGACCACTTCTGTACCTCTTTGGTCCAGGCTGTTTGGTGTCTTCCTTCTCCTCTGGTTTCTTAGTGGTGGCGACCTTCTCGGCACTGTCAAGGAGTGCGCTCAGTGCCACCCTGCGAAACACATTTCCGTGGGCCTCCTTAATGAACTGCACCAGCTGGCGGATGTCGCAGTACAGCCCCTGCAGAAAAAAAAAAAAAAAAAAAAATTAAAATGGGGTAACAAACAACATGTGAGTCGAATAGTGCCTGAATAAGAAAGTGTGTCAATGAAAA
>JANJYQ010110870.1:474-10474 GCA_024605255.1 Rastrelliger kanagurta | reverse complement strand
GGGGGGGGGTCACTAACTTTTGTAGTTTTATTTGCCTAAACAGATTTTAAGATATTTGAAGATAAGGGATTTTTAATTTGTTTCAAACTGTAAGACAATAAGGGTACATTTAAATGTATTTTCTTTCTTTCTCTCGCTCTCTCTTTTAAATCAATGTTGCTTTAAAATCAAATTTGCCTACAGTATATTAGGAGTGGAGACATATCTCAAACCAAATACATCCTACCCACTGGACTGACCTTGTAAAGGAACAAGCCAACAAACAATTGTGACATATGATCACAGCCACAGTCTGGACCATAGTTGAGGTGACTGGCAAGAAAACAGCGATATCTCAGGAAACCCAAAGCCACTATCCTCTCCTGAATCATGACAGGACACAATCAGACTTCCTTACAAGCTCCAAAAAATTTCCCCAACCTCGGGTTGATGCCATATATTATTCAGGAGCCTGACCATGGAGATCTTTCCATGAGGGCTCCTTGTTGAATCTTTAGTAGTTTTTAATGGTGTACACATGCATTTTTGTATGAGCTATTTTCCCTGTGTATTCAACGCTGCAATGACATTTCCTCTCTAAATGTATAATGACTTAAGACAGGCTCTGCAGCTGCTGCTGTCTTTTTTGTTTTTGCACAAATGTGACGAAACATATGCATACTGGTGAAAACATCATGCAGGTCAAAGCTATCAACGCAGTCAGTGGTGTGTGCAGAAATAGGATTATTCCACGGTTGCAAAGCGCAGGCCCAGCAGCTACGAACATCTGGCCTGCTGGATGATAAATCTTGTCTGGAAAAATGCACCCGAGGCGGGCAGGCAGCCACCAGGTAAATGACCTGCTATCAACCAGCTCACCAGCGGGCACCTACTGCTCCAACACACAGCCCGTCAGTGTTTCGTAATCTCCTCTGCCAGGTATAAATTGACAAATTTGACTGTGTGCATGTCGCCAAACACGTTTTTTGTGAACATATCGAAACAGTTAAAATGGAGTTCACTCACCAACGTCCGTGAAACTGCCGAAACCCAACGGGAAAAAACACGAACCTGGATCCAAAAAGACTGAATTCAGCAGCTCCTCAACACACAGAGGCACAGCGGGGTCCCCTCTCATGTGGGGGACCTATCGGCAGAGGTCACTGCGATGATGTCTGAGCCATTTAGAGCTTTTAAAAAAACATCACTTACTGCTCGACGTCTCGCTGCTGTTTCCAAACGTAACTTTGAACTGTATCGAGAGAGAAAGAGAAAAAAAAAACACAGCCAACACGAGCGCTGCCAGGGAGAGAAAGCTACGCGCTGATTGGTCGATAGCTGTTCTGAATTCTACAACACATCTGCTTGGGTGCTTCCTATTGGTGGTTGCATTATAGGGCAGTTCCACCGTAGAGGCAAAAATTACTTGAGTTTATCGATTCGTATGTTGTACACTAAACGCCCCCAGGGGAAATTAAATCACAGACTGGGACTTAGCAGAGGTTAAAACCGCCTAAACTCGTTTACCGTCTTTTTGTTTTTTTTTTGTTTTTTTTTAGTGAAACCGATTTTGATATCCTGTTGATCTTTATGGAGGTGTGTGAAAGATCATATGTGACGAAATTACATTAAATCTAAATATATATCAAATATTACTGCATAACAGAAGACAAAGAAATCACTACATTTTATGAATGAGATATACACAAATAATGAAATCAGACTTTAAAATGAATAATTAATTCTTGAAATGATCAAATGCAGAGACTGTTGTTAGCTGTGTTTCAGTGTCAGCAGCAGACAGCTACTTCAACTCTGTTTCATCTCTGCAGGGCCAAAGAACCATAGTGAAACTGTTTACTAAGTCTGAATGCTATCTAAATGTCATTAAAAAAAGATAGGTATGAAATGAAGAGAAACACTAATCAATTCTTCCTATTTTTGAAGCTGTAGACTGCAAATGTTTGGCATTTACACCTGACTATTGACTGAAAAGGAAAAAAAAAAGTCAGCCGTGTCTCCTGTGCATGCTGGTACAAAACCAATGTCTAGGACTTTCACTCTAGCCTCAGTATCTCACCTTGACAAAGTACTAAATAAGAACAGGAAACTAATGTGATACACTAACAGGAAACCCAAAACTGAGAAACACACAGGTCTAACCAGCACATCCTTCCTCTGCTTCTTCACAACATCCCAACACAGAACACTTGAGATCATCAGGAAATTAAAGAGTTTGTGTGTCTAATTATCAGTCTACACTGTACATCTAGTGTAATCTCAGAGTGGACACAGAAGTTTGTTCCATTTAAAAAATGATGCATACTGAACTCAAGGTTTAAAATAAAATTCCAAAGTGTTTAGCCATTTATTAACTACCACGAGTGATTGCCCCTTGTTTGCACTGTTCATCAATACATAAATATCAGCAGTAAATAGAAAAAATAAGTGCATTTTCCTTCTGTTACTTCATAGTTTGTGGTTCTTGTTTTTTAATACTGCCCACAGCTCTTTTTTAGTTATTACAAATAACTAATGAAGAGAAACAAACAAAAAAAAAACAATTCACCATGATTATCGGGCTACTTTAGTTGGCATATTAATTTACTGCCAGTGTGGGCATCCTGCAGGTGCTTTCCTGTTTTTGTGTTGCATAGCCAGACTTACTGGTTGTTGAAGAATGAGGATACAGTGAGTACTATACACTGAGGTTGTTTCCTGCAGCTGAAGGTAACACCACCACCGTCTGACTGTGAAATTAGTTTTAGACACTCCAAAATTAGCACCGGCTCTTCACAGTGTGTTGTGTTGCACCATGTTAACTCTATGTTGTTATTTTATATTTCCTTTAGCATTTACACATGCAAAAAAGGCCTGCAGCTTTTATTTCAGATAACATCTATCCCCTTTCATGAATAAGAGACAATAATCACCTCTTTGTCCTTTGACTCTAATAATACAGTATAACTTTATGTTGGTGCTGTACCAGTACACGTTTAATTGCATGACTGCCTTATATTACAGCTTAGGAAGAGATACTCTTATTTCTATGCAGACAGGAGAAACTGACAACTGAAACCAAACATATACAAAGTAAACAGCTGATTGTCTCTACATTAACATTATCTGGTGTCTAATACAAATTCAAAGACTCAAAAACAAAACAGGGCCAACTGTGGCTCACGATCCATAAAGCTGGACTTGTGTATGCGCACATGCAAATCTCAAACAATCTGCTCATCTTCTTTCATTCATTTCAGATATAATGAAGTCCTTTTAGCTGCCATTATGCATCCCTTCTGTCTGCATGTTCTTCAGTTCAAACAGGGATGTCTCATGTGGGTTGGTTCTGGTCTGTCACTGCGTCAGGACTGTTCACCACCTTCATCCATCTCTGCATCTGCTGGAGCTGTGTTTTCTTGCTCTGGGTCACCAGGCAGGACTTCTGCAACCGCCTGGATGAGCTCCTCAATCTGCTCCTCTGATAACCGCTCTTCACTTTCTTCAACCATCTGAAGACAAACAGAAAATAAAAGCCATATTAACCAATGTCTGTTATTGCAAATGTTTTAACACCAAGTATTCTACAACTTGAGCTTACTTTATTATAATGTGCAGAAATAGAAATGAATGACTAAACAAAAAACAGGAACTTCAATTCACAGGAATTGTGCAACACACACATATAGAGCATGCTTATGTTTTCCATCCTTGCCAGTATGGGATCACTTTGCATATATGGAAATATGCTTTGCATCTTAATGAGTCCACAAAATGTAAGTGGCTTTGGAGGACAAGTCATATGCTGTATTCTAATGGGAGTTACATGTCCTGAAGGGTGATCACACTCCTCTGCGCCAATAATCTCTAACTGGCTACACAGACAATACTTGTTAAGAGCGTTAGTTCATATATTAAATATTTGATTAGCATTTCTTTCACAATACTTAGGAGAAACATCCATGGAAATGTACATCAGTATTGAAAAAGACATTAAGAAAAACACTCACTAGCTGGATTTCCACTGCTGTCTGAGGCCGGTGGTTCAGTAGATGCAGTTTCTCTGCCCTGATGACATTAGGGGAGGGAGGTGATGTCATCAGTGTATGTGTGTGTGAGTGTGTGTGTATACAGAATACTACATACATAAAGTATTTGGGTTAATCAAAAAATAAAGTGTAAATCTTCTGTATAACAAGCAAAGAACACATGAATGAAAACACCTACGCTTCTGCCAGATCTTACTGACTTTGTGAGTTTGTGAGGCATCATGGTGGTGAGAAATTCTTTGACGATCTCTGGACTCTGACGGCTGCAGGGAGTCTTTGACAGATACTTCAGTGTCTGTGGGGAAATGCACAGGATACTGTGAGGGATCCATTTTGAGTAAATGTAACACAACAGGCACATAGACAGGTTAAAGCCAGTGAAGAGAGGGAGACAACAAACACAGACCTCATACATGATGGTGTTGAGATTCTGCTGCCCAGCACTATGTTTGTTCTTCCCGCTGTCCTTCCTCTGCTCCTTCAGGTCCGTCAGTAGTTTGAATACCTGAGAAAAACACACACTACATTATTTTCATCTCTTCTTTTAACAGTGCAAACAGATGTAAAACACTGAGACAGACGGCATTACCTTACCTCATAGTTGCTGAGCATTGCAGCATTAGCAATTTTCCTAAAAAGAAGAAAAAAAGTCATGTTAAAGCACAGAAGTTCATTTTTGACTTTTGTGAACAAACCAAACAATCTAAGGACAAAGGTCAATTTACTAACTTTTGACTGCAACTGATTTGAAAAAAAGACCTGATTGGTAGAGAATAGCATTTCACTTTTTTGTATGCAGTTTATTTGGAATTGATAATAAAACTGATTCTGATTATTTAAGGATGTAGTGAATCATACTGAAACTTGTCTGTTCTTTACATTTGGAAACTGAAAACTATGTCATATTACTCTATTGTAGCACACTATTTATATTTACACATTATAATATATAAAATGTAAAATTTGTCAAAAATATCTACATTTTCTCAAAATCAGATCATGAATTCATCAAAAAGTCAAGAATCCAAAACATATTCATTTTTTGTCAATTGCCAATAAAATGACATAAAACACAAAACCAAGAGAAACTGGTATCCTGTTAAACATATTGAATGGTTCATTGTCTCATCAAGCCAAAACTGAGAAGCGTGTAACGTTATGCCTTAGATGTCAGCTTCGTCCTCTCAAATGAATTTAACTATTTCATCCTTACTGTACTAATGTGACATGAGCAAGTGCCGCATTGTCAGTTGTTCAAAAATAAACACTGGTAGGATCCAGTGTTTCAACATTTTTTTAAGTCTCATTAAAACAGACTCCAATCTGGGGCTTTATGATTGCATTTGCAGAATTAAAAATGAGCGTTTTCAAAAGATCGATAAATACATCAACTTTTCTAATATTTCTAATATTCAAAGAGCTAATCATGGTTTATAATAAACAGCGAATAGCTTCCAGACAGCATTCATAATATACGAATATGAACTAATATAAAATTTCTCACACTTCCATTCCGTCGGGCGTTCAGCTGTGGTTCGTCGTAAAAGGCTCCGTGTGCAAAACAATGACCGCTTCAAACGTTCCGCCTACATCAAATTACTTTTATTTTGGTTGTGTCAGATCTACGTACCTTCCCCGTGTTTCACAAAAATTAGACCTTTATTAATGAAAACACAACTGTTTATTCTTTGGAGTGCAGCCTAAATCAGATACTACAACTTTGTTGTAGCCAACGGAGACTTTTACCCCGAGGATCATAACAGAGGCAGAGTAGGGTTTACTCTGCCTCTAGGTGGCAGCTGCTTGTTGCCTTTGTTGAATTCACCCAGTTAGATTGGTTAGGGTTAGAATAAAAATATCAATATAGGTCAATCAGAGGCAGACCACCGCCATCCTAGTAAAAGTAGAAAACATTGGCTAATATTGATCTAAAGAAAGATTAGCATAAAAGAAATCAAATGTCTCTGCCTACTGTTTAATCTTTCACATACACAACAAAATACTCAGTATTTCAGTATGAAATTTATTCAGAAAGTAAAGTATAAAAGTTCAATTAATTAAAAAGCACATACAATGCAAAAAATGTTTGTCACCAACTGCCATGTATTAAGTTTAATCAACATTTATCTTCCTTTTCAACAAGTTTCAAATCTTTATGTGTACATGCAGAGGTTTTAAAACTGATCATTTATCTGCAATCAGGAAAATATAAAGTTTCACCATCAGGCATAGAGTCCATAAAATACTAGAAATCAGAGCATCTCAGAAGACATGTACTGAACACTTCATAGTGATTCATTTTTGTATTGCAACACTGATATGTCATAAAATAAAAATGATTAGCCATTGATGTTGGCCAGCTGGGCTAAAATAACCATAGTAGCATTTGCTATGAGCAAGCACCAAATAAAATTATATATATATACATGGATTTAAAAAGTCAAGTACAGTGAGCAACAGACACAAAAAACAGATTTGGAGATTTGACTAAAAATGACAAAAAAAAACAAAACATGATTCTCTTTATCCTGACATCTGCACCAGCTTAGTCACTTTCTGTGTCCATTGGGATGGGGTCCTCTACCTGAGAGAAGAACTCAAAGAACATCTTCACTGTCTCATCACCTGCATTCACAGAGTTGTTTACAGCATTTTTAAATGTTACAATATTTCTGCTTTCGATTAGTTTCTTCAAACTGACCATCACATTTTGCTGTTGTACATAACTGCAAGCGAGGTACTCTTTCAGCACGTCATTTCTTCCACTTTCCACTATTTGGATGATGATACGCTCAATAATGATGGACAAAGGATGGCCATACTCTATAACACTCTGGGGTTCACCTTTTACATTGTGGTAGTGGTACCCTCCAGTATGCACTGCAACAACATTGCAGTGCTTATCAAAGACAGGGGAACCAGATGAGCCAAAATAAAAACAAGACTCATAAGTTAGATCCTGCCTGTTATATTTGGCATATTTTTCTGCATTCATAAAAAAATTGTTAGTAATCAACTGAATGTGCTGTTGATCATCTTCAATCAGAACACCCTCTGGATTTTCATGGTCATGCCTCTCCACAACCTGGCTCCGCTTATCAAATGGAATAACGAAGCAAGGATCAACCATTTTCACACCACCACCAGGATGCCCAATTATGCAAATTCCACCACCTTGGGGAAGGAATCCAAAGTGTGGCAAACAGTCCATCAGGCAGCGTCTTATCAGCCCTGAGTCTCAACAAAGCCCAGTCATGTCCTGACACACCACGAGAGTGTTCACCACAAACAATTTCTTCCACTACCACGTCTACTCTCGACCCTTGCTCACCCTGCATGTCATCTACACTTTCATAGGAGAAATGGACAGTTAGCCTCTCCTGAAGTTGCCCTCTTGTCTCAATAAAAAAGTCTTCAACAACATGGCCATTTGTGAGGACAAACTTGCCAAACAGGAGAAAGCCAGTTCCATATGGACGCCCATCTACTCTCAACTGACACACAGAATTACCCAGCAGTGCCAGTTTCTTCACTGTTTTCATCTCCAGGCATGTCTGAGCTTTTTTTCCAAACTCCACACGGAAGAGGTTTTGAATACGACCACGTTTTGGAGCACGCTCATTTTTCATCCCATTTACCACCTCTTTTAACTGTTTAGACAAGAGACGATGCATTGGTTTTGAATCGGGTATTACATCTACTGCTGATAATGTGGTTGCACTGTCATTTTGCTTGGGTCTCTCATTTTGTGTACTGTCATTCACTGATGCAGATAACTGCTGTGGAGGGTCTTGGTTTTCATTAGAATCAGAGATCTGAGATTCAATTTGGACCATGTCCCCTTCATCAAGACTGCCAGGCTGACTTTCTGGTGGGCTAGACTGACTGCGCAGTATAATCTGGACAGTTTCCCCGCTGAGTTCATCAACGAGGTTGGACATAGCCATGGTAGTGCTTGCGCGAGAGAGTGCGCAGGTCTTTTTGAAGATGATACCTGATAGACGACCATCTCTCTTCAGAGCCTGCTTCACTTTTTCCCCCTTATAAGCATAAATAGTAATTTCATTAATGTGAAGATCTCTCTGTAGCGCTGGGTTTTTCATGATTCTCATTATATTTTTACCTCCCTTTGTTAGGACATGAAACTCTATAAGCTTGCCAGGTGGCCTCTTTCTTTGGGGAGCACCAGAGCAACTAACTGGTTGCTTCGCCTTGTCTACAGCTTTAACATATTTGACAGTCAGGCGTTCACCTTTAATTAAGCTACATGGAAAGTGTGAACTGATAGCTTTCCTATCTCTTATAATAACAAGCTCTTTGTCTTTGTTCTTTTTTGCAGTTTTTCTAAACTCTTCACTCATCTCCAGCATATCCTCAACAGTTCCTGCTTTATCACAGGTGACAGTTTCAGGTTTCTTGCCACCCCAGCACCAGTCAAAAGAATGGGTTTCATGTGGCTCCACTTCCTGTCAGTGAAAAAACAAAATTATCACTTATTTTTATGCTGTTAAAGAAATGTCACACTAAAACCTTGTCATATCATCTCAAATACATAGGTGAAGTGAAATGAAAATGCATACTAACACTACGATAAATACATCTTTGCCATGTGCTCCTAAAAAAATGAACTAACAAACTATGTCCTTTAAAATGCTGAACAAATAAGCCTCTTTGTATTTTATCCATAATCATTATAAGCCAACACAGAAATTAACCAAAATACGACAAACCTTTGCTTGTACACTTGGAGGCAGACTACTTTTTCCATTCTGGTTTCCTGCCATTTTCTCCTGATAACAAACAACAATGTTTCATTAATTTCCTTGATAAGAGACAAAGAGCTACACAAAGTTTACAATATGACAAACCTTTGCTTGTAACTTGCTGTGTTGTAAATTAGGAGGTGGGCTGCTTTCTCCATTTCCTGTCAATTTCTTGAGATAACATACAGTAATATTATCAAAGGTGATTCATTACAAAATGTATGCTTAAGAGTTTTTACATGATGCTATATATACATATTTTCTAAGGGGGCACAAGGGATATAAGGGACACTGAGTGAAATGGAACTGTCAAACCTATATAAGGTTTGACAGTCATAACAGTACATAACAGTAGTCTCATAATTCAAGATAATAAATGTAATAAAAATATATGAAATAATTTGAAGAAATCAGTACCAGGACAAATTTGTCCATGGGTCCACCATTTTTGGCCTTCAACTTGGGTCTCATTATGATGTTTGCAGATTAATTTGAGCAGGAGGTAATGTTATTATTTACCTTCAGGAAAACACAGAGAAACAAGATCAATTTTTATTGTCTTTTAGAATATAAAAATTTATAATTTAGTCTATTCAAATCATTGTGGCATGTAAATTTGTAAATAAAAAAACAAAACAAATAGATCATGGAAGCAGAAATTAGCAGGTTCAAACCTTTTTGTGCTCAAAAGAGTGAAGCAGCTCAATCAGCCAAAACTGCAGCCACAAGCAGCAATAAACAGGTTTCACAAAGGAAAGTAAAGTCACTTCAGATTGTTCAGTTCTGTTTAAGAAAAGGTGAAAACAATCACACACTTGTGTCATCATCAAAAAGCAGCATATCAGTAAATTAACACTAAGTTCTGCCAGCTTCGTTGGATTTGACCAAATCTTAGTTGGTATGTATGTGGTTGTAGCTCAGGATGACTCCAGTCAGTTTAAACAAAGGCATCATTCGTGAGTTATGAGGAGACATATGATAGGTCATGTCCATAGGATTAATCAATATGTCAGATGTTGGTTAATACATTTTCCCAGAGCATGAATGCCAAGTTTGGTGAAATTCTGGTGCCCCTTCCAGGATATTCAGTTGATGGCCACCAAGTTTTTAGAACAGTTTTGCTTATATTATAAATAGGTATATCTTCTAGTCTATACAAAATTTGGTGTTTATAGAGTCAAAACCCCAAAACCATCTTGTGCAAATAAA
>JANJYQ010110838.1:3009-13703 GCA_024605255.1 Rastrelliger kanagurta | reverse complement strand
AGAGAGAGAGAGAGAGAGAGAGAGAGAGAGAGAGAGAGAGAGAGAGAGAGAGAGAAAGATACATAGGGGATGTGGCTGCAAGTTAAAAAAAAGGAGGTTTTAAAATAGTTGTTCCCTGCAGCTGTACCAGCAGGGAGATCCAGAGTTTGTGGAGTGGCAGTAGAGAGATCTGGTAGAGATATGGCTTGATATGACAGCGCTGACACCCAATAAAGAGGAACAGCATTACAGCAAATTAATAGCCCTCATTGGCGAATGGGAGGCAGAGGAAATGAGTGTGGTGCTGGTTGTTGCCGCTAACTCACGATGATAAAGCACAAGGACTATTTAAAAAAAAAGGCCAATACACAGAGGAGCAACTTAAGTTGTCAGTGGCAGCGGTCGCACTTGATGTCTGTTTATGAAACATATTCATTATGAGTCTCTGCATGAATTGCCTGCAGGAGTGACCAGCAAAGTAAAGGAAGTGACACTGTGACAAAATTGAAAAGTTGGAAATTGTTTTTCTGCCATGGCGCGCAATCGGAGGGGGGCCTTTCTCATTTCCTGTTGAGAAGTGCAGTGCATTGTGGGCAAATATATATAGGAAGTTTTGTGATANAAACAACTTTCTTCAGCAAAGTTTGGTTTCATTACATCTCCCTGCCCTCTATTAACAGTCTGAACTTGTATTTAGCATCGCAGGGTTATAAACATTTTAAAATTTGCATATGTGCTCATCAGTCAAGCTAATATTCTGCCAGCTAAATCCAGAAAATAGACTCCACTATTGAAAACAAGTGGCATGTAACTATATAGAGAAATAATCAATATAATATAAAGTTTCAAATGGACAATGCCTCAGCTGACCTCCGTTTCATCCTGATCCTTCAAAGCGTCAGGATCCCGCTAAACACAAATCAATACAAACAATGCTCAGACATATAAGAGACTCTAAATGAACTCTGCAGATTATGCTATTCCACGGCCTCTTGCATCCCCCAGCCGCTTTGCATAATGAGATAAACAGCGTATACAAGCCCCAGCGACCCGCGTCTTGCCTCGGCCAGCATGTGTTTGTGTAGGAGAAGAGGTAAAGTCAGGCGTTTTGACCTGCCTAAGATTTCAACCTGGCAGAGTTGATAGTCAAGCAGTGGTCTCTTGAGACTTGTATCAGTTTATTTATTCCATGGAACATGAGATATTCTGCTTAACACATCACTTCTATGAAATATGCATCATTGTTAATAGTGGTTGATACAGCAGGTTGTTTCAGCAATCAGACAAAATGTTTTCCATTAAACAAAGACATTCATGATTTTAACCACTGAGCCAGTTTGCATTCTTGAGTTCTTCCTTTTTAATTTTATTTATGCTGAAAACTTTTCTTACAATGTTTATTATCATGGACAGTAGATATATATCGCTGCGCCAATAATTACAATAAATAACATCATCTTGAGTACCTGTGCTCTATTTCAGTGAGTATTTATGTTGTGTGTTTCTCTCTACTTCGATTTCTCTGGACAACAAGCTCGTAAACAATAAGAGACAGAGGAGGTACTTTTGCTGTCTCCCACTGATGATGTCATCGACCTCTCCCCGGATTACCTCGACTGCACTTTCTGCGATGACATCACGTGCCAAGCCCTCCTCTCAATCCATTTTATGCACAGCGGTCATGAATCAGTCGAAGCAGAAAGCTTTTATCCAACACAGAGCAGACTGTCGACCCTGGACCAAATCCATGAACAAGATGTTTGTGGGTGGGTAGTGAGAGGGGTGAGTCGGGTTGGGTTGGGTTTACATGCCGAGAAAGTTCTGCATGCCTCCAGGCATCCAAGTATTGAATTTGAACCGTTGACCCCTAGGGTGTCACAGTTCTAGGCCTTGCATGCGTTTGTGCGATTGGCCCAGAGCCGCTCTGTGCAGGGCGGGTTCAGAGGGTTCGAGGTCCCGGCCCGTGCAGCTAGTGGGTCTGCAGGGAATTGCAGAGTGCCAAGGTCTGGCCTCCTCCTCCTCTACCCCCTTCATCATTCCTCCCTCCAGGCTATCAACAATCAGCTGCAAGTGGAGGAAGACAGAGCAATAGAAAGCAAAGCTGTTTTTTAACTCCTTTCTTTTCCTCTCTACTCTCTCTCTCTGGCACTGAGAGGCTGCAGGGAAGGTGTTTGTGTTTCAGAGTGGCTTCAGTAAGGGACCTATTGTTCTTCTCCCAGAGGCTCTCAAATCAATAACTCATCTCTCCCTCTTTCTCTCTGTCTCTCTCTGCAACAAGACACCACAGAGGAAAAAGGCCCATCGACTACACAGGACCCGCTTTCATGATTCACGCCACTGAAGAAGAGAAAGACAGAGACAGAGAGGGGAAGTAAGAAAGACGAGGGGGAAGAGAAAGTGGCTAGGAGGAGGAGGTGGAGGCAGAGGGACACTGCGGGGGCTGATGCTATAAAGACACAAGAGGAAGAAGGCGACCTCGGGGTCACTGCTCTCCTTACACACACAGACAGCCTATCTATAGTTGCTGAGTGCAGCCAGATTGATCTTATTGTCTTAAAGGAAGAAAGAGAGGTTGATCCAAGAAGGCATTAATATCATCAAGCTAACACCATCAGAGTAAACAGTAACTATGGCTCAACCAGGGTAAAACTGGAAAGGTTGTTCAATCCTTTACAGCAAAATATGTTGACAGTGTTAGCGCTACATTAACACAATACAACGGTGTGATGCTACTAGAGCATTTAGATAAACACTGATGTTCATTTGAGGCCTGTGCTTCAACAAAAGAACTAAGTACAATCTGTTGCTAAAGGTGAAGAAAACGATCCAAATGGTTGTTCTTTTTTTTTAACATTAATTGGACTCAAATTTGTCTCATTAAACATTTGTTTACAAACTGTGTTTTATATTCCGACTTCTATAAATTGCTCAAATCTTTAAATAAACAAGAAATGCAAGCAAGTAAGATGATAAGACAGGCTTTAAAAACTTTGAAAAAGGAAACAGTAAATGTAAGATCCAAACTGTCTGTAAATGTTTTCACACACATACACACATCATAGTTGTGCTCTGGTTCCCCTCAACCAAAATCTTCACCTTCAGTTTAACCTCTGAATAAAGTGGTTTAAACAATTTGTCTAATTGTCTGCTCGCCTGTTAGCGTTCTTGCCATATTTCCAAAAACTCCACAATTACTTTAGTGATTACTGATGTCATCACTGATGGAAATGATTGGCAAAAGGACAAAAGTAAGATCTCACTTGTATAAACCTGCAATCTAAGTGCTGTAGCTATACTCATAAAACAACAACCTATATCTGGAGCACCAATCAGACCTAAATAGGTTCTAGTTCAATGTCTGGTTTTCTAAATAATTCACTGAAAATCTATCACATAGTTTTCGAGACATAAAACTTAATATGCTTAGAAAGGTGAAATAACCTCTATAGTAATGCTTAGAGAAAAATGACTTTAGACTACACATGATTCTTCACAAATGCTCATGTATTGCACAAAAGCACTTTAGTTAAGGCCACAGCCTTCATTTTCCCAACTGATCTGATTTCTAAGGATAATGGAGTTGTTATTATATAGCATTAGTGTTTATGCCAAAATCAAATACTTGTATAACTTGCAGCATTTTAATCCCCTGACATCAACCTCGTCATGGTGGGTCAGCGCAAATCAGTAAAATTTGAGGAGCATAATATGTAGAGGGGCTTTTTTTTATTATTTCTTGAGCAAGTCTTTTGGTTCTCTTTCTGTATCACTGAACAATTTTCACAGCTGTACCGTGGATTACGTCTTCCTCGAATGCGAAGGAAAATGTAATTCTGCTTTCCGCAGGGGTAACGTCTTTATAGCTTTTCCTACACAGGTGTCTCTGTGTGAGTGAGTGAGATAGAGATGGAGGAGGAGAGAGAGGGAGCGAAAGATGCTTTAATGGAGTTATGCAAATGAAGGTGGCCCCATAATCCCCTGGCTAAGTATTCCACCAGAGATGTGGACCGTACAGCTGTGTACAACGGGGGTCTATGCCATGCATTTCCTCTCTGCCTGTACACAGGTCTGATACAACTATATATCCTCATCCATGTAGTGTGAATTAAGCCCCCCCCCAACCTCCCTCAGTATCAGTCTTCCTCTGTTTTCTGCTTGCCACTTCCATCACTGAATATCTTGTTCCTGCCAATAAACTTAACAATTTCTGTTTGTAGGCACGCGTCCAGAGTTTATATGCCTATATTCAGCACAAGAAAACCCACTTTTCATTGCATGTGAACATGTAACGGTTGCACACATGTAAAATATGTAGCTCTTTGTTTATTTATAATGGTGCTTGTGTGGGAGTTTGTTTACATGTTTATGGGTTATGGCATATGATTTTGTGCTTTCAATACATTGTACAGCAGGAATTTTTATGCGCAACTGCTTCCAGGTTGAAGATTTATATGAGTGTGCTTTTTATGGTGCTGTAGGGTTTTCTACTGTATGTGTGTGTTGACACACATTGCTTTATTTTATGCTTGAGTGTTTCTGTTGATGAATGTGTCCTCAAGGGCGATTACACTCGGCGTAATGTGTATATATGTGCAATTAAACTTTTGAATTAAAGGGGATTTTATTCAGTGTCTGCATGTGTGACACACACTTCTGTGTGGACAGATGTGCATCTACCACTGTGTATCTACAGCCTATATCTTGCATAAAAAGTCCAATATCAGTGGCTCTTGTATGTGTGTGTATGTGTGTGTGTGACGTTGGTAAATGATTCAGCCAACCTACCCAGTCTTCTCCACTGAGGGACTGACCTCTGAATGATGGAGAGAGAGACAGTGAGTACAGGGAAGCCTCAATCCCACCCTCCACGCCATCTCCCTCCATCACCCCCTCCGGTGACTCACGCCCAGCATGAGTGTAGGCCTCTACCCACAACCCCCCGCTGCTTGTTTAGAACAACAACAGAGGGAGACAGTAGGATCACAGAGTAACTGGCAGGGAGGGAGGGTGGGAGGAGAGACAGTGGGAGAGAGAAAAGAGGAGGAGGGAGATGAGGTGGATGATAGACTCTGGATATTTTTCTGGTTTTGATGTGTCTCAGATTGAGGGAATGGTTGAAACCTGTTACTAATACAAATAAAATGAGAAATCATAATGAAAAGAACCATGGAATTGAGTTTTCAGTGGAAAACTTGCATCAATCTGTACAGAAATACACACTGTGCCCAAAAGTATGTGGATACCCCTTGATCCAGTTAATTCCAAAATGTAATGCTACACTGTAAAATTAATTTTTGGACAATGGTGTTTTTTTTGCACAAAGCTAGGTCTAATGCTTACACTTTCTATAGTATCTCTTTTATCAAATATGGTTTAAGCTGGGAAAAGAATGTGGTTACAGTTAATAAAAAGGCAACACTTGAAGTCCAGTCCCCTTGCATGAAAGCCTTGCTATACACCCATCCACCATCCTGACCTCCACACATTACTTAATGACAAACTATATTAAAGGTACACGACTTCCTTCATTGACACTGAACATTTGTGAGTTGTGGAATTGTCCAATATGGATGTAATTTCTGGGGATATTGAACAGGGAAGAACTTGACTGGCCTACACAGAGCCATGACCTCAAATCCATCCAACCTTATCGCTCAAAATCAGTGTTGGCCTCACCAATGCTCTTGAAGATGAATGAGAGTAAATACCTGCAGTCATTTTCCAAAGTCTAGTGGAAAACCTTTTCAGGGCGGAGGAAGTTGTTTTAGTAGCAAATTAATGGCCATGATTTTATAATGACATGTTTAACTGTTACATAGTTATTATGTAAACTGTAAATATACATGTGGATTGCAAATATATGCACATAAAGATTTACTGATATAAATTAATACAGTTTAGGCACGCAAGTACACACACTCTATAAACAACCCTGCACACATATAAACCTGACAATCCTTGAATCCCATTAAGACATATTTAAGGATGTCTAATGGAAATTGATCAGTGATTAAGATCATTTCAGGTTAATCCAATTAATCAATGCCTGCTGATTAGGATGGTGGCAAAAAAGGCAAAGGATTCATCACAATTCCTTTTAGACCTGACGGTCCCCTGCCGACTGAGTCGACTCTCCGCCACCAGCCACGGCAAGCGGGGAATTTTAAACAGGTATGTCACCTTCAAGTGTGGTTGTTCGTCCGTCGGGGACAGGGAGACAATTTCTTCAAGAAGTCAACTAAAAAATGTTTGGAGGAGAGATAGGTTCATTGAAGAGTGCTTAGAGATAGCAAATGCACAGGTATATAGAAAGTGAGACGAATAGCTTGTACATAGAATAGAATGAATCCCCACTGTGATTTTGTAGATTTTAGGACAGAAATTCAACTCGATTGAGAGGTAGAGACTTCGCTAAAGGGCTCTAAATAGTAAACAGATGAATTGCAGACACAGAATGAACAAAATAATTATCTATGGGTCTAAATGAGATGGTGAAAGAGATGAAAAACCCCCAAGTGGCAGCTTCGCCTATTGATATTTTGTAGACCAATGGTGAGGTTTATTGCGGTCTTTGATAAAGAGAAAAAACATTGAGGTTTTGAAGTTTTATACATCATAATCTCGGCAATTATACACACTTATACTCGAAACTTAAAATCCGCATTGACCACACACACATTTAACATCCTAGAACTTTGGAAGTATGCTATATTTCAAGTGGTAAAATGAATTTAGATGTGGATAAAAATATTTCTTATTTTATGCATGAATATGACCATGTTTGACAATTTGGCAAATAACAATTTATAATCTGACAATTAAGGGGAAAACACCCTCATAACCTTCTCTTAACTTTTGCTGTAGCAGTAATATTATGAGTGTTAATAACAGCAATGTTGCAACACATTTTACTGATACTCTTTTTGTTGAAAGCAAGTTTTATCAATTGTTTGAGAAGTGTCAGTATATCTTCCCCCTCCTATAATCTAAACCATTTGGTTGGGAGAGAAAATCACAGGCACTTCTTCAGAGTTATGCTTGGGAGGGATTGACTTTCACTTGGGTTTTCCTTGAAGTTTCAACTTCAACAAATACCTCTTCACATCATTTCAGACTGCCAATAGACATCTCTGTTTGCATTCTTCTCATTATTTGGCGTCCATTCACATTTTATTTAAACCATTATTTGCTTTCTATAAAAGAGATCACAGAAGTTGATTTGGGGCCAGGAAATGCTGCTCAATTGCTATGTGCGTGCAGATACTGAATTTTGAGATCTTTTTAAACCTTGTCCTAGTTGTCTGGAACTTTTTTTTTCCTTCACCAAAACATTAGGCTGTCATGTTTCCTATTTTGATTAATGGTTTTGCTTTCAGATCATGGCTTCAGCTTGGCAGTGTCTTTCTGCCTTTCTCACGGACCAGTAGTTCCCCTCACTCTCCCATGTCTACGTACTTTTTTCATATGACTTTTTTTTTGTTTTTAGTTTCAATGTGCCTGGAGACACAGCTGGAATGTGTTGTACAGTGGCTACTGTTTTGCCCACAGCATGACAGTGTGATTTGCTGAGGTGACACCTATGGGTCAGTACTGGCTGTGTGAGAGGGTGGAGTCAGAGGTTGTTTGGACATTTGATAGGTCACTGAGAAAGAAGCAGCTGATGGGTGGCTGTTGATAGAGTTTGGTGTGAAAATAAAAATCATTGAAAAACAGACACTTTCGCTCTATTGTGACTGGACTGTGAGTGGATCAAGTGCAAATGTAGGCCAGAGCCCTGCTAGAGCAGTAGACAGACTAAATTTATAGGGCAATTTAGAAGAGGCTGTTGGAGAGATGCAGGGGCTGCTGGTCGTCACTTTCTCTCTCAATCTCTCACCACTTGTGTGTACATTCATAAATTTTGTGCACACATGAAGCCTACACCTAGCACCTCGCACACTCAATCTGTACCTAAAGCTATTCACACCTTACTTAGAGGATGACACACCTGGTGTGGGCAGTAAGTCATTCATAGCAGCACAGTGAGGTAGACAGCACACTCACTGTAATTCACTTTCCCCGTCTGACCCAATAAAAAATAAAAGTGCTACACATAGACAAAGAGTTAGAGAATAAATAACAGCATGTGTGCATAAAGGATTAATGGACCTGGGGCTGTAAGGTCCATTTTAAATTTACACTGAGCAAGGACAAAACCAGCTGTCATATGATCCTATTGACAAATATCAGATGTATGGGTAACTAGCCACTGAAGAGCCAAGCCATGAATTTAGCTTGTGTCCTTGCTTCATTTAAAGTGTTGGCATTTGTATCAGCTTGAGACTCAATCCATTTATTTATCCATTTTCTGCTGGCTCTCAAGGTTAGCTTTGTGGTAGGCTGCCTTCCTTCCTTGGCTACTACCTCCATAGTCATTCCCAAGGCAGATATATAATCCTTCCAACAAGTTCTGGGTTGAATATTCCTGGGATATCTTCACAAGAAAGTTTCCTGTGAACATCCTCTTCTGATAATAAGTCAAAGCACCTCAAGTGACTCCTTCAAACACGAAGGAGCAGCAGCAACATGAAGCTAGTTCTGGATGTCCAAGCTCCTCACCTTATCCCTAAAGGTAAAGCCCAGCTATCCTGTGAGAGAAACTGTCTTCACTTGCTAGTACTGTATCTCATTTTTCTGTCTGAAGATTTCATTCTCTGGTCAATACCCAAAGCTTATAAATGAGACATGGTAGATTGACTGGTCAATGAAGAGCTTCACCATTATAGTCAGCCACTCTACACTACAGCAGTCCAGTAAGATGCCCATTTTGTACAAATTGACCCAAAGGGAGCAATCCACAGATTTCACAAGACATAAGACTTGGAAAAGCTGACTGTAACTCTGGTCGGCTTCTGAAATGTTGAAGAAGCCAGAAGAATTTAATCACAGTTTTATACTAACCTTTAAGGTACATTTGAATTAAGTGTTTCAGCTAATCATACTGGTAATTAAGGTCAACCAACCAAATGTTAGTGCAGTGCGGGATAATCTGATCTTCACTATCAGTTTTTTTCCTATGTGGTGTTAGAAATGCTCTGGATACAATTTCAATTAATATATTGTAGGTTATGTCATAGTGGTGCTAAGCCATGTTAATAATCATCATAAAGTAGTAATAAAGAAGACAAAAGAAGCAGCAGGATTTATAGTTGAAATCCTTGAAGTTACTGAATCAAGAGCAAGTGACAAACACACCTAAAAAAAAAACCACTCAAAACATCTCGTAAGGTTTTCTGAGGTCGCTCTTTGAAGGGCTGGTTTGTTAAATAGCATACTTGAAAGTGTGTGAAACTCCCTTTAATGAATGATTATGGATTTTTAATTTGGTTATATTTCCCCACAGAGACAGACAAAAAGAGAGAAGGAGAGTAATGCCTGGTGGGGACAGGGAGAGGGGATAGTAAAGGGCAGCCGCGGGTAGAATGGAAAGCAGAGACGAAATACAGGAAACGAGAGAGGAAATGAGAGCTCAGGAGGTGGATGAAGGAAAGCTTGGTGGAAAATCGCCATTTGGTGGCTAATTAACCGATCCATGTGACCTTTCTGGATCATAAAATACAGATACATCTCTTCTTTTCCATGCACTCACACAGGTCATCGGTCTTGAACTTTGCGAAAACTAAGCGCTCTGTCAATAATACTCCCGTTTTAAAACGTGCACATGCTGAGAATGCGGCACGGTAAGCCACAATACAAACAAAGATATTTGGATGTAATTGGTAGAAAACTGCAGAAGTACTTTGTTTGGGTGAGAATGTGTAAGCAGGTGACAAATGTGTACCCTTACACACCAAATACACACCAGATAAGTGGGTATTTTTCCTGTTTTTCCCCACTTAACCCTGCCTCTCCATGTATGCTTAAAGGACTTCATTCTGCTAAATTGTGGTTAAAAAAGGGCAAACTGTACTCATCATCTCTTGCTGTTAGAGTATGGCGAATGGAGAAGAAACCAAAAATAAAAAAACCAGAACAACAGGTGAATGACAGCAAGCCTCCAGTGAGATAAAGCACCCGATTGAATTATTTACCTCCTCCATAAACATCCACCCCCCCGCCACCTAAAAGAAAAAGGGCCTCCTCCTCTAAGTTATGACAGTAAACTGGTTTCAGCAGCGGCCCTCTTAAGGGATAATAGGTCTTTATGGGCTAAGTTATAGCACAAAGAAGATTCTCTCTGACAATTCGCTCACTTTACGCCGCCGAGTGCCACTGCGCCGTGAGATGCAGAGCGATGCAACCTGGCACTGAAAAGCGCCAGAGGGGGTTTGAGAGAGTAATGAAGGGCCGTTGTGCTTACTTCATAAACTTGTCACAGCTCCTTTTCATTTTATTTCCCGAACAAACCCGATTATTCCTCCCTCCCCGATGGCGTATGCAGCTGCGGTGTGGGTCAGTTAATAAATATATCACTTTTGCAACCCTAAAAAAGTGCTGCACTATTAAAAACGGCACGGGGGATAAAATATGGATGAGTCTGCTTCGGTGCTCCAGGTGTGTCAAGTGTGATTTAATATGAGGAGAGGACGCGCAGCTCGGAAGAGAGATTACTGAGGAGAGCACAGACAGACAGGATGACCTTTGACCTCTGAATAGCAGCCAGTCAGCTAATACTGCTGAGCTGAACCTCACAAAACAGCCGCTGGGGAGAGACCCGCCTAAATCCATCAGCTTTA
>JANJYQ010110450.1:0-10945 GCA_024605255.1 Rastrelliger kanagurta | reverse complement strand
TTTTTTGTGTCTAAAATCAGGTAATAACACAGACACAGACAAACATCAATGGATACCATCACACAGGATATCAATTCTTGAGTACAACAAGGAGATTGGCTGTTGAATTTTCTCCAGGGTGTGGCACTGATCTGCTCTCCTGAACTTTTTCTTTACTTACTTCAATCTCAAGATGTGCACATTTATATGTATGGATTGATGATAGGGGCAAAAACAATTATAGTAATATTGATAGCATTGTTTTGTTTTTGTTGTTTTTTTTTTTGTTTTGCTTTTTTTGGCATAGACAGTCGTAATCTGATGTAGTGCTGTAACTGCTTTGGATTGTTTCATGTCAACCCTTTCTCCTATCAGTATGGATTTCTTCCATTCATGCTTCCTGAGATTGTGTATGGACAAACTACTTATTGTTAGTTTTAGCTTCTTTTGAGAAGTGATTAAAAAAACCCTAAATAACATAACCTCAACATGAACATGAACAATAACAATAACCTAATAAAAACAAACAACAATAATCTAATAATCTATTTAAAAAATAAGAGTAGTGCAAATTACTTAAAAGTGTTTATTTTTTCATTCGGCAATCAATAAAATTGGATTAATATCAAGCAGCAAATCCTATTTGAAAAGCAAAACCAAGTATTTGACATTTTTGCTCAATAAATATGACTCAATTGTAAAATTTATTGATCAATTTTTTGTCATTTGAGCAATAAATTCACTGACTAGTCTTAGTCTTAATTTTGTATTCCCCACTACTTTCCCCTCACCACACTGATGCGCTTCTTAGTTATCAGAACAAGTCATCATCCGTAAAAGTACTAGTTACAAGAGGCAACTTTCCAGTAGCTCCACTTTTGTCAGTATTTGTGTGTGTGTATACCTACTACAGGTGTCACCAGAGCAGCACTGAACACTTAAGTGTAAGTATTACCTGTCCAAGCACTGTAGTGCACACCATCCTTTCGCTCAGTGCTGTGATTAAGCCATAGTATTCTTTGCTGCGGACTGTTTGTCTCACTGGACCGCCTGGGGATTTTTGACTAACTGTCCGCCTGTCTTTGGTAAACAAAGGCTCCAGCTTTAATGCATTTTAGAGCCACTCTTGCCCCTCGGCTTTTATCAGCTTAGCCACGCCGATTTAATCAGACAGCCCTGTTTGTGTTGTTGTCCTGTGTGTGTTTGTCTCGGAGCTCTGGTGATCCCCCTTCTTTGTCTCGTCAGGGCCGTGTCACCCAAAGAGGTTTATGATGGGGACGGGGGAGCCACAGCTGAGTAGATTAGTGTCTACAGTGTGTGTGTATGTGTGAGAGAGAAAGAGGGAGGGGTTGTACTACATGTATATTGTAAATCCTAAAGTTCCTTCAGCTGTTGGAAGAATGTTTTTTCTTTTACCCACAACAGGTGCACTGTGGGAAATGTGTATGGCATGTGAAACAAATGTCACATTGAGGTGCAACAGAGATCCTCCCTCAGTCAGTCCTCTTTAAACTCACCAGGAACTGAGAGCATTAGAAATAAATCATATGTAAATTAACAAGAATTCTGTTGATTATTGTGAAATGACTTCTTAATTATAGTAATTTAAGAGTATTCAATCAAATGTTTTCAGTTAATGAAAAGTTGTATATTGGCATGTGTTCAAAGAGTCTGTGAGGATTGCAGACAGGCACTCACCATGTGCATTAAAGAACCAGACAGACACATTATGGATTCAGTATAAATATTTAAAATACTTTATACAGCATAGAAATCTCTTGACACTCAAACAAAACCATCCATTACAAAATCTTACAAAAGACCCCCCGAGTCTGTATCAATCTCAGTTATCAACCGGAAAAAAAGTACAAAGACGTTAATTTCAAATGCTGACAATACAGTTCGACTCATGAAACATTGCATGCAACTTTTTCGTTTTGACAAGAGGAGTTTCTATTTTAACAGTGAGAAGCCTTAAGTGCCCCGTGGAAGCCTTTTCCGTTTGAGTCAAACATTTTCAACTCACTTTTGTACGGAACAGGCAAAAGTGACAGGAACACAGGAGTCGTACTGTTATTTACAAGCACAATTTTCACATTACTCTCAGAGAGCTCTTGGCAATTACTCTTCATTGCAGTTAACACTTAAGACTATTGCACAAACTACAGCGTTAAGACAAAAGGAAGTGAGTTATTTTCGTGGATATTACGTGATCCTAGTAGTTCTTCCCACCTTCATGCCCTCAGCCTTTGGTGAGGTTGATCAGTTTCATAAGGCTTTTTGATGTTTTTTTTTCATCTTTTCTTTCTTTTTTTCAAAACTGGCTAAGAACAGACTTATCCTGCTGTGAGGAAGTCGTAACAAAGGCTTCTACATTTTGAGTTTCCCTGTGGGTAATAGAGGTGATGTAACACTTGGATATAAAAAGTTATAGCTGTGAGTTATTATCAGTGTTGAGTGACAGCTTATATGAATCTATAAAAAAGTGAGTATGACTCTACTCTTGGTACCTACCTCTATTTCATCGTGTTCTAATGGCACTAACACTCAGACACGGCAACACTGTGGCAAAATCCACACTAGCATGTCACAACTGACTGCTGTTATACATTAATGTATGAATAATGCAGTGAGGTAAAAGATGGTAAATACTGTTGTTACTACAGGTTTTGGTTTTCAAGAATAGTGCAGTGAGCTTCTTTGACCAGACAACACTGGGGATACCAGTGACAACTGGCTGGAAGTCATTTAGAGAGTTTACACAGAGACAAAACATTTACACATGTAATCAGGGTTAGGGTAAGAGTTGGGGTCTGTTAGCTGGTGTGAATCAGTCTGCGGCTCAATTAGTAACCAGTTACAGCGATATTACATAAGAGAGTATCTTAAACTCAGTGTATAATACATAGTTTAATGTGTATGCATGTGCATGTACGTGTGCGCCTTCTCGACAAGGCCAATATTACATGATGTCCCATGTCCACTCTGTATCTAGGACAGAGCAAGGTTTAGTCATTGCTCAGGGATCCGTTTCAAATCTCATCTTCTCTGTGTCACCAGCTCTTATTATATAATGAGAGCGCTAACGAGATTTTTTTTACTTCCACTTCTTTCTTTCTTGTTTTTCTTTTCCTTGTTTTTTTAGTGATCAAGTCTGTCATGAAAAGTGGCTCAGTCGCAATAAAGGGACAGTTCACAGTTCAAAAGGCCGCTCTGGAAGGCCTCTCCAACTTAAATAAAATGTTGAAAAGACCCTTGAGTTCAGTCTCTCTTTCTTCTATTTTTTTTGTGTCCTNGCTCTGGAAGGCCTCTCCAACTTAAATAAAATGTTGAAAAGACCCTTGAGTTCAGTCTCTCTTCTATTTTTTTTGTGTCCCTCAGCACAGGGTCTTGAGTGCACCTGAAGCACAGAGGAGAGTCTGCATGGGGTAGGGAGGTGGGGACACTACTTCCTCAACAACCTGTTCCGGTCGAAAGGTAAATGGCTGCAACTGAACCTTCTTTTTCAGGATCTGTCCAATTCCCATTGAGGGGAACTTGCTGCGGTGTGTGGGACTGTCAGGATCGCTGCTGCTGCTGTTGGATGGAGGACTGAATGCTGAGGTGGGGTTAAGAGGACTGAATGCAGACTTGGGGGGGCTGAAGGCTGAGCTGCCTGGAGGGCTTCCTACAGTGCTGGGGGGGCTACCACTGGTGTCAGAAGAACCGCACCAATCTGAGGAAATGCTCTTCTTGGGCTGCGGGTTGACGATGAGGACAGGAGGACTGGGGATCGTAGCCTTCTTCAGGTATGAGGAATCGGGTTGGAAAGCAGAGACATGGCGAGGCGGGGACAAAGTCCCGTTGGTCAGCTTGTACCATGGTGAAGCGGGGGTATCTTCAATTTGCTCGGCTTTGGAGAGAGAGCCGAAGGAATGCATGCCGATTGGTGATGGTGCAGGCGGAGCAGGAATGTTGTGTTCCGGGCTTGTGTTAACTTGCGGGAGGGTGGCCAGGCGCCTCCGTTGCTGTGGCGTGTTGGGGAAGAGGGGGTGAATCTCTAGATATTCCATTGAGGAAGAGGCAACAGTGCCAGGTGGTGCTAGAGGCGAGTTACGATGGCCACCAGTTATGGCACGCAATAGACCTGAGGAAGAAATAAGAAACATTTTAACATTTGTGAAATACACACAGTAAACACTTTATTTTATAGATCCTTTTTATACTTTTTTCCTAGTAATATAGGAATTGTATACCAATGTCCTAGTAATTTAGGGGTACATAATAGTTAATTTTAGGACATTTCACATAAAGGATTGTACAATTTGGTATAAATTATAAGAAAAAAACAAAACGTGTTAAGTTGGTAATGATCAACTCATATTTGGATTCATACATAATTGTGATTTTGCAAAAATTCTTTAGTCTTGACAGGTCTGACAGAAAATATTTTTTGAATGTGTAGTTTTGTGTGTGAAATGATATATTAGCATATTAGGTTTTTAATAATTTTTGTTTAACTGTAAATAGTCATTATTTGGTTGATAATGGGAAAATTTTGTTTTTTTTTTAAGAATGAACCAAATATGCAGTGTGATGCAAAACTACACACTGAAGACTTTTCAACTTTAAAACGACTATTTCTTCCTTAAAAGGAAATGTACTAAATTGTACCACTCTCTTCATAAAAATGTCAGAAAAATTAAAACCTACATATTATTTTCCAGGAAATTACAATTAAATTAAATGAATGTGTTACCAGCATTTGTAATAGTTTGTGCTCCTCTAGCTGCAGATGTAACTGAATGTGGTTTTAATGTTCGGCTTTTCTGAGCACTTTTGGCAGAGTTCCACACGTATACCATGTGTTAAACCCTCTAGCACAATGCTGCGAGAGTATGATGTGTATGATGTATAGCAAACTCATGTAAAGGACTGACTGTAACCTTGAGAACACTGCCCTGTCCTGACTTGCTGGATATGGAACAACCTATAGGCTTTCTTTATACCAAGTAGGCAAATTAGGAGCGGAGAAAGGAGCTTAGGCTTCAGCTTTGCCTTCGGTCCTCGTCTGTCAGACCACATTTCTTGAAGAGCTTTCAAGTGACAGAATGTCTGCTTATCATTCATTGTTATTAATCACAGGGCTATTTTGAAGAACTCAACTGAATTAACAATGCTGTGTTGTGAGACTAAATTTTTATTATTTCTAGTTTTATTTCAAATGAACTCTGTTCTATCTTAGTCATTTTATCAAGTTTGAACAAGCAACTTTAAAAAGGAAAAAACAAGTGTTAGTGTGTTGTCCCTACGATTATTGGTAACTTGTCCAAGATGCTTCCGTTGGAATGGGATGGATGGACNNGATGGATGGATGGATGGATGGATGGATGGATGGATGGATGGATGGATGGATGGATGGATACACGGACAGACAAAGAATGGGTTGATGGATGGATGGATGGATGGGATGGATGGACAAAGGATGGATGGTAACTATGTAAATGTGCGACAGGTTGCTGCTGTACAAGAACATGCAAGCTCAGTCAACCTACCCTGTATGAATAGTACAAAAGAAAAAAAANTCCCACACTATATGAATCCTCACCTGTTCTGTGTTTCTTCTCCTTGCTGGGTCCCTTGCTAACAGCCAGGTAGACGGGCGTTTGTTTGGGCGGTATGGTGAGCTTGTCGACATGCTTCCTCCACTGCGTCTGAAAGTATTCATTCTTCTGCTTTTCTCCTTTCTTTTTTTCCTGGAATTGCATCTCCTGAACACCAAGAGTAAATTACATATTACAACAGCCCTTAGCAACCACAAACCTACTGTGTAACCAAATTTCATTGGAATTCTTACACTCTTATAAAACCTTACAGGCATAAACACTGAATTAACGTGAGCCTTTAGAAATGTCTTTTCGAAGTGATTTCTTTTCTTAATATTTTATAAGTAGACTAAACCTTCATTAAGTAATAAGTTGGGGGAAAAAAACATCACGTTCCCTTTGGCTTTTATGAAACTAGTACAGCTTGGCCATCTAATAGTAAAATATGCATATAAAAGCTCAGATTGTTTTCTTTCCTCTGTTATTAAGAATGAATTAGGACAGGTGTTAAGTGGAATCTTCTTACCCTGTACTCTTTAGAGAGCCTCTTCATTTTCTTGTTGAGCAGGAAATAGACAGCCAGAGTGTGGCAGGCGCGGTTGGTGAGGACGGCACTTAGCACCTCGCTATGCTTGTAGCCCATCTTCTCTGTCATATGCAGCAACACCGTGTGGTTTATTTCTTCAATGTGAATCCTATATACATAAAAGAAATGCAGAGTTAAAAGCTAAATAAACAACATACTACCCAAACAGACTAACCCGTAACATTCAAAAGGTATATGTGATCTCAATAAGTTTATTTGAGTCTACCTGTTGAGGTATGGTGCCCCTGTGTTCTTGTTGGCCAGCTGTAGCCAGGAGTCAGCCATGACCTGATGAATATTGGGGCGCTTGTTGGGATCAGGCTCAAGAAGTTTCTTCAGAAGGCAGATGGCAGCTGGGAGAGAAGGAATAAATATTCATATTCACGCTGCCATTGACACACAAGTCTCCGCATGAAAAGGAATGTTTACTGATACTGAATTTAGGGCTACAACTACTATTGTTTTTGTTGATTAAAAAAAATCTTCTGATATCTATAGAACTGAACATAAATCATTTCTGCATTACCCGGCACCTAACAAACCACTCATGACTGGTTAGCATAATTATCTTGAGTGAGGGTTTATACTTATGCAATCCCTCAGTCATGACAGACACACTAACCATGAACTTGGCAGTCATCCTCTACTATTATGTAACAGATAAGATGATACTCATATGTCATTAGCTTGATTAATAGCTCTTGCACAACTGGGTTAAGCCTCCTAAATTTGCATATTAGTGAGCAAGACTGTTCTATGGTATGTGAGTGAATACTTCCAAGTAAATTGCACACCTGTTTTCACAAGCTTGTTTGTTTTTTTAAGATTCCTTCATGATGGTTCACAGACAGACCAGACACCGGCCCACTGTATTTGATCCTACTGCCTATAAATCCATAGAAATGAACATGCAAACATATTTTGCTTCTATTCGTGTAAAATGACTACGATGATTGATCCCCTTAAACCTAAAATGACAGACTCAAATAACATTGTCAGCAAGTCTTCAAATATTTTTAACATGCTACCAGTGACTTCTTTGGAACTCTTGATTAACAGGAAAAGTTAGACACTGCCCAGAATTTGAACAAACACGACAAAGGTTATTTTAGTGTACCTGTGTATTCAGGTTTGTTGTTTTCACATTTTACATATTGTTGTCCTCTGCACTGACTGTGTTGAACTTACAATAAATGCTACAGTGCAACAACAATAAACTTATTGTGCCGTTTTCATATGTTTAAGCAGAACATTTTGTGGAACTAACTCTTTTTATTTATTTTTTCATTATTCTCTTGTTTGCTTTGTGACAGCCAGATGGATAAAAAAAACGCTAAAAGGTAATATCTGAGAAGTGATTTTCAGGAAATCTGCAGTTAATATCAAGAAGATAACTGATAGAGAAACTTATTATCTCTACATTTCCATTTAGTGTTTGTGCATCTCATGAGACATCTGGAATTTCTATGACATTTGTCTCACAAGGGAGATCATATCTTGCAATCAAATTCTTTGCATGTCAGCTATTCATCCAGACTTCACTTTGATTACACTCATTTATGAGTGTTACCACAAAGATACAGCTTGTCATTCACAAACACATGTGCATTTGTTATTTACCTGTGGAGAGTGAGGGAGGTAGAGGGTTCATCTCCTTGTCCACCATCTTTTGGTGCAGCGCTCGGAGACTGAAGGGCTCCACAGTGAACGGGAGAGTCCCAGTCAACATAGCATACATGTTCACCCCACTGGAAGACAAGAAAATACACAATTCAACTCAAGGTGTACTTTATGTTTGACAACAATTTATGTAATTGCTGAGATAGAAACTACACTCACATGGACCAGACATCCACTTTTGGCCCATACTTCTTTCTTGAGAGCAGCTCCGGTGCAGCATAGGCTGGACTTCCACACTGGGTGCTGAATGGATCTGAGTATCCTAAGATGCCAGCGCAGTTACTGAGGCCAAAATCTGAGGGACACAAGATTTTGGGTTTATTGCAGTCTTTTCTGACTTAACATCAATTTGCCTCATAACAGTGTTAAACACACAAACAGAAGCAGATTAGCACTTTGGTGAGAGCCTGTGTGAGGCTTTTAACGGCATATTTAATTGCTATTAACCTCTCACCGCATGGGACACTGTTACACTCCAGCTGAGATAATCTTGTCATCAAAGGCCTTCTTTTATTATTAACTTATCTAATCATGTTCTTTGCTGTGAGAATGTATTCATTTTCAAATTTCTGTATCCTACATTTTATTCAGGTGAGATTAAAAAAAACACTGAGTGAGGATACAAATATGTTAAGAGTTACCTATTAGCTTTATGTTGTCCTGCTCATCCAACAGGAGGTTTTCTATCTTCAGATCCCTGCAAGCCAAAGAGAAAAAAGGGAGATGTCAATGCCTGCATTGTGTCCGTGCTTACATCAGATAACTTATCTAAGTCGTGATCATCATACAATACACAAGCAGGAGAGGTCATTGGTAATCAAACCCCTCCCCAACTGCCCCAACACATACACATATACCCTCCCAATGTGGGTCACGCTGGCTGATTTTTTTGGGGTCTATTGTGTGCTTTCAGATCCCTGCTTAGTCTTACTAATCTTGTTATACAGCTATCTACATAGGCCATCTCACCACAATAGAAATTTAGTTCCCAGACTCTGAGTGACAAAGAATGTACTATTCCTGGGAAGAGCTTTTGAAACTTAAATCTGAAATATGATTTGAAGATTCAGTATGATGCAATGTATTGTGGTGTAATATGCAATGATATTTGAACGACAAATATTTGGGTCATTTCACAGTGTTTGTAAAGCCAGCTTTGGCACTTAACACATAAGAACACACTTTATAAAATTGAATTTATTTTTAAATATTTAGTACCGCTCTGGGAAACCTCAGGAAGCATGGCATTGCGGTTATTGAGCAGACTGATCTGGTTATTGGTGGATTAACAGTAATGTGCACAGTAAGGACTTAACCCACACTTTGAGAAAGAGGATCATGTCTGATTCAGAGATCTTAAAGTCAGCTTTACCCCTAAACAGCACAAAGCTCCCTGAGCTACTGTTGGCAAAATGTCAATATGGGTCCAGACTTTTTACTAGTACTGTATAAAAATTCTGATTGTGATATTGGAGATCAGTGTGCGTGCGTGCGTGCGTGCGTGTGTGTCTTTGTGTTAATTCAAGCCTTACCTATGCACCACACCGGCCCTGTGTAGGTGCTCCACAGCTAGCACCAGCTGACGGATGTATTTCTGAGTCTCCCTCTCATCCAGGCGTTTTTTGTCATAGATGCGGTTCATGAGGTTCCCGCCAGGACACAGCTCCATCACTAGATAGTAACTGTTCTCCGTCTCAAGGATGTCCAGCAACTGCGTGATGTTGGGGTGGCGAATCATTTGCTGGATATGACCCTCTCTCCGCAGGTTCTTGGTCACATACGAGTCCTTTTTGGCCTTGCGCTTGTCAATCACCTTCACTGCCACCTGGAGAAATTGAGACAGGAGAGATGTGATTAATATCTGTGGAAAATGGAGCAGCAGTTCACCACTGGGTTTTGGAGGGAGGGTTTCAGAGAGCTGTCGTGTAACAGGTGATGAGCTGTTCAGTCTCAGTTACAAAGTATATAACTCGACACTGACCTCTCCCTCACAGCTGCTCCTAATGTGGGGCAACCTGGGCGCTACAAGGCCCCGAGGCTGCATGGGAGGGTGTGTGTGTGTGTGCACCATGTGTGTTGGAGGGGTTACTGAACCATCATAAACTAGGGGAAAAGCAAATGTTACCCGATCTGTTAGGGGTGCTTAGGCCAAATGGACAATTAATATTGTCCCATTTGCCTCAGAGTTTAGTTGTAGCTAAACACACATGACGAGCAGAGACAACTGTAAAAACCGAGGAAGGATAAAATAACATTTTCTGAACAGATTCCCAGTCAGGCAGGCGTGTTAAGTGTTTCTCTGTAATTAATCATCCCAACATTTGTCCTGTCTGTGTTTCACAGCACAGAGAAGAAACCTACAGAATGTCCTCATAAAAGTCAGAGAATGTGTCCTTTTTCTCAATGACACCACTTTACTTCTCTTAGTAGTTAATTACATTCAATAACGTACCCATCTACTCTATTTCATGCTCATGTCTCCTTATGGTCTGTCTAGACTGAGTTCAAGAGCATGGCTACCATATACTGCAAATCATCTCAAGGAGAGTCACCTGACATGGAAAGACATGAAACTAATCACCATATCCATTAATGAAATGGTGAGGACCAGAGTGTGTGTGTGTGTGTTCTCTTTCTTCTGTCCTTCAGCGTCTTTCTTTTTTTACTTTTGTCCTTTCATCTCTGATAATTGATTCACCTCTGAAAACCTTTTTACTGCTGCTAATTAATACTTGTATGTACATACGCACTGAACTGTCACAGTACAGTAATTGATGGCCTGTGTTTACGAGAGGCAATGTGGATAAGAGAAGTGGGTGTAGGGTATATATGGGGGGATGGGGCACTGTATTTACAGTAGGCTATATGAGTAGAGGAGGTGGTGGGGGGATGGGGGCCAGGAGGAGGGGTGTGCCCTGCCAGGGGGCTTCTGGGGGATTCAGTTGTTTATCAGGATCCCCTCAGACAGAAAAGGGGGGAGGTGGGGTAAGACAGGAGGGAAAGTGGGTTACAGACATCAAAAACACATACATATGACCTCCCAGGCCCCCTGACCATGACAACACCATCTCTCACCTCTTCTTACTTTCATACCCCCTGCTATTAAACACACACA
>JANJYQ010110178.1:241-11252 GCA_024605255.1 Rastrelliger kanagurta | reverse complement strand
TGTGTGTGTGTGTGTGTGTGTGTGTGTGTGTGTGTGTGTGTGTGTGTGTGTTATTTATATATAAGCATAGTTATTCATGACATTGTTTAGGTTACTAATGCCCATACTTTCCCAGTAAATGTTAGTTATACTTGGAAAATTATTTATTGATGACTATTCTTTAGAGTGTAATATTACATTAGACACTTTTTACGGTAAAGAAATGATGCAGTGGCTCCAATTCTACTATTTTTAGCACGCTTAATCTGAAAACTATCATCACAAGAAGGAAGCAAGCACCAAATAGTTTGAAATAGAAAATGGACATATTGCAAATGCACCGCAGTTGTTTCTGAGTCAAGTGGATCACACCTACTGTATAGGGAGAATTACTGAACACTCACAACTTTAACCTGAATTTAATGATCAGGCAACTTCATAGAAAGATAAATCCACAATATCTTTAATGCCATGGTCATTAACCATTAAATTTGCCCTGTTTTGTTTTCTGTTATTTATTTATTTTAATGATATGAATTAATGATATACATTAATGATAATGATAATGTTAATGATACATTATTCTGGATTTTTTTATGAGGAAGAACAAGTTGATGTAATTTAAAGACATTTGAAAACTAAAGTACCAGAAGTTCAGTCAATATAACACATCGCAAGATGCACACTTCAATCTGCTCTCACAGATTGCTTACTTTATTTAACTGACTCACTTGTTAACATATACCATTGCAGATACATCACAAAAATCATTTGAATTATTAAGGAAAAGTGAGTGTACAGAAAATGTAGGTAGCTGTACAGATGCCTTTCTGATCTTTTTAATCAGTAATCAAGGTGAGATGAAACAGTTTAAAAGTCATCAGAGTATTGTGGTATTTATTTTTTATTTTTCACTGTCTCACTGCTGCATGTGTTAATTATAAAGACATTCCTGCATATTGTTTTGCCCAAATATCTGCACTCTGTTGGTCGTTAAGAGGAAGGTGGAACCATATTAGATACTTTTATCAGTTTCCTCCTATTAATGTGATATATTTCTGCACATAACTTGAGCAAGTTTAAAATCTCTGCTAGTTGATTAACATATAAATAGAGAGCAGTTGCTGCCACATTCAATCACATTGCATCATGCTTGGGATATAGTCATCAGTCACGTTAAATTTGATTTAGTAAACAGGATATGCAGAAATGTGATTATTTGATTCCTCTTTATTTGTCACTTCATTTGCCTCAAGTTTATTTCCCTCCAACTAAGAACTTTCCAGCTGGGTCAAGTCAGCCCTGACTGGTGAATACACTCATTTAATATGCAAATACCAGATTTAAAGCATCAGCTTCATACAAGTTTACCACCCTGAAACTGTATGTTCTTTTTAGTTTTTAGTAGACTCACCACTGCTCCCTCCAGTCTTGATCTGTTTATCTCTACTCACAAAAGCAATATTAACCCTTTACATGTATCTTATATTGATACCTTAAATTTGAAGGTGTCAGTAATGTTGTGTATGTATTTATGTATCATCGTCCTGTTATGCATTTTTACAAATGGTTCTGTACACATAGTTGAGTTATAGTACACTTATTAGCCAAGTGGTGTATTTCTTTCTTGTTATCATTTCTACCGGTAAGTGCAAATATACTATTGTAGAGTAATTGTATCTAGTAGTGTTTGCATAAATGTTTGAAGGTAATTCTGAATTTGGGCCACAGCTTTTGTTTAGACTGAGTTTAGTATGCAGCATTTCAACAGTCTTATGATCATCTGTGCCTTTTTAAAAATCAATCAATCAATGTTCAGTGAATTAAGTCTAAAAATATCAACTCTTTAACCTGCTGATCACAATAAATGTCAGAGAGACATGTTGGTGGGGGTACTAAGCACAAAGGAAACCCCTCTGACAGTTAAGGCCCCACAACTAAGTGGCCCTAAATTCTCCCTTGTACACACTAAGTGGCAGCCACTAAGTTTGAAGCCACTGACTTGCTTTAAGTTGCAGTTCCTCTAATGGCCACTAGATGCTGAGTTAAAAAAAAACACTGTAATGAGGTGACATGGGGAAAGCCCCCAACTCTTCACTATGCAGTCAAGGTAATCCCAAATCATCTTATGTGTCTCTAATAGAAGAGAGTTTGACATGCTAGCTGCTTTAGTTTCGGGGTCATATTACTGAGTTTACAGGGACACTTGAATAGAAGAGAAATCATCATTTATAATATCTATACTTCTTATCTGTACTTTGACAAATCACAATGCCTCCTGTGAAAAAGGTCATTGGTGACGTTGGAAGCCATAATATGAGCCCACACAGTGTTATCTGATTATACCTCCTCACAAATGTGTGAATGTGTACAGACAGATTTGTTGCACCTGTATACAACAACTTCCTCCTTGCCACAGGTAGATGGGGAATTCAACAACAAACCTCATATGCGAGCTTGCTCACCTTTAACCTGAACACATGTCTAATAAAGTAATACTTGTGTGGGTGTGCAGGGCATTTGGGAAACTGAAATTAAGATGTTTTAAAGGATGTATGCTTGATTGACAGGTGTTCAGCACATCAGAGTTGCTGTTGCTTGTGACACCTCAGCTCCATTTCTTTGATTTTCACACATGAAACAAGACAGCACTCAATATTTTTCTTTATAGGACATTGTAAGTCCTGGTTTTCTAGTATTGGTGTACTTATGTCCTTGATTGTCTCAATTGTAATATGATGTTAAATGCTCATGGCCAGTTATCTGATAGCTAATCATTTAAGACCTTTATCAAGTCAACTAATTTTTACTCAGATTTAATTGTAACTTGAATTTTGTAAATCTGTTATTATTCTCCATCAGCAGCATATCTTCCTTGTTGTGTAATACTGCCATACTGTACAAGTCTAATATGTGCAAAAGGAGCTACAATATGCATGCTCATTTGTACTTGGCTGTTTCATGTGACTTTGCAAAGCCACAGAAACACAGTAATTGATGCAATCATTCTATTATCTTATTAATATTTTACTGATTCTTGGTTTGAGCCCATCTTGACCATTTTTTCCATTGTTATCGCATCACTGTGTTGTTGTCCTGTGTTTTTATATCTAACCTTGATACTTCATTGGTTTTGGAATATCTCTGCATCAGAAAATTTGCTTGATGGCTCATAGAGACCCATTTACAGACATGTTGAGTATGGTACATTGTCTTTATAAATACATGAAATGTTTCTATTCTTTTGAGACTCCTCATTGTCAGATCTAGCCAGTTTTATGGGTTTAATATCCAGTAGTACTACATGTAAATCAAAATAATGATTCTCAGGTTTTTAATGTGTTTTTGACCATTTCATTGTATTTAATCAACAGAAAACAGTGTTGATGATCATTACGATGGACTTTTGGCTTTTTATCCTGGGAATAGTAGGGTGTGACAACTAGACATAAAAACAACTTGTTCCCACTGTGAAAGATGTAATATTTTCAGTTGCAAAATCACAAAGTTGAAAAGAGAATATGTAAGCTGAAAGCCTAGAAGAGTTAATAAACAGAAAAGGTAGATACTTGTAATTATTTTACTCTAATAATTGGGAGATGACAATGATATATGATCATATGAACCTTAGAATATCATTTGGAATTTCTATTAAGACTTCAAACGATCAAAGATTTACAAAGACTTTGTAAAAACCACTTAAAGGTTTATAGTTTCATTTATTTGTTCTACAGTCAAAAACAGGAGCTGAGCAGAAATGTCACATTTGGTATAGTACTCAAAAATGTTAACTATGAAATAACTAGTGAAAGGTTCAGACCAAAACTGCTGTGTAAAAATATTTCATAGTTTAGAAGGTTTTTCATAGAAAGACTCAGCTGCACAATTAATCCAGTACATGTAGGTATGCAAATGACCTAATTATATTAAATGTAAATTCACAGAGGTCTTAGAGAAGAATGCATACCAGTGAGGTTTTTTTTTTAACTATTATTTTTATCATTAAAACAGAACACTGTGTTCACTAAGAAAGTGATGGGTGTATTACAACTTCAATTTAGGTAAGTGGAAATGTAATAATTGGTCTTATCTTGCTATGAGAAACAAAACCAAAAAAAAAAAAAAATCAGTCACTGGTTTGTACAACACTGTTCAAAAATATTACGGGGTGAAATGGCTGCAATTATTCAATCTTCAGTAGGTTCTTGTATTTTAACTCTGAAGTCCTTTGTTTCAGTATCCAGTGTTGTACCCTGTCATCACATATTTGTCACACTGGACTGATTTACTGGTTATTAATTTCTTTGAATCGTGTCATATAGCTTACAAGTATTAAAATGCATACAAAGTGTTAGTTTAGGAATGAGGCTCTTTCTTTGAAACTGGGCCTAAAAAAACTCCTATATCCACTAAACTAGCTTTAGCTTATTTAAAATGTGTATTATCATTATCTGTTTCTTACACTGTTATCTATCTTCATAGTCATATACACTAACATTGACTGGATATGTTCCCAGAGATGTTTAAAACAGTCATAAGTCACCACATGAGCTTCACAGCAACTCATTCAACGCCTGTTATCAGTGGCAGCAATTAATATTTAAACCTGCAGGAGGCGCCAGAGAACGCACAGAAGATAATCTGATGGTGCCTTTACAGTCATTTCACATCGAGGAACCAGGAGTCCATGCATGGGTGTTATGTCTTCACACATCGAGTCTCCGGTAGAGTTAATATGATACAGACATGTGCCAGTTTTCCTATAAACACCAAGAAAAATGAGGTTTAACAAGCAGGAATTGGGAGAATACTGCTTTGTAGACACATTTTCATAGAGATGATGCTGTTGAAACATAAAATATTCAAGTATGCCACCATAAATAGCCTATGTGTAATTCGTTTAAATCAAACAGAAAAGTCATTAATAGTCAGAGAAAATGTTAAGAAACAGAAATTATATGTTCACTTCCAACAGTCACAATTAGAAGAAGCGTTCTTAACATGCAAACAGCCGCCTTCTGCATGAATTAATGAATATATAAGTATGTGCTGTTGTCGGTAAATGTGTAATAATGCACCCATTATCACCACATCAAAATGTGTCTTGAACGAATAAAGAACTAGATGGAAAAATCCAAGGAAAAAACGGGGGTAATCTTTAAAAAAAAAAAAATCAACATTGTGTCACAAACCGAAAAGCACCACTGCTCACCTTTTTATCACAAACTTGTACCTTAATCAGAATTCTGATTAAGGTGCAAAAAAGGTCAGAAAATATAAAAGAAATAAAAGAGAATAAATAAAAAGAACAAGGATTACAGAGGGGGAGGGCGAACAGAGAGGAGGGAAACAATAGAGAATCAAAGCATAATAATATTCCTAAATGAAGAGGGAAATGTTGCAGCGCTCATTTTATTAATCAGACTGCCAATTTCACCCAAGAGGCCAAACCCAAGAGCAATCTAAAACAGACTCAGAGATCAACCCAGGGACAAGCATCTCGCTCCTCTCTTCCTCTCCACTTGGATATTATTCGTCTGACCGAAGGCCGCCTCCATCATCAAGTGACAGCCCTCTCCTATTTATTTGCTTATAAACCTGTTACAATAAATGATCATTGGAGCAACGTCAGCCGAGCATTTTAACAACGAACAGCTACCACTTTTTGATGAATGACATTTTTTGCAGCCGTGGGGAGGATGCACGGCACATTTTGAGCAGTCGCTCGTCGATTGCATTCAGATTTCTTTCATTTTTTGCGTCTTGCTTATAAAAAGGTTTAGAGGCAGATATTCAGAGACAGTTGCTGAGTTGCATGTGGATTTAGCTCCGGTACAACTCACTGGTGTGCCCAGCCCCCTGGACAAGTGTTGTGGGGTGTTTTTTTTTCCTGCACGTCTTGCGTGGCTTAATGATGGAGAGGATAAGAAAAGAGATGATATTGATGGAGAGAGGTCTGCACAGTCCCGTCGCAGGGAAAAGGCTTTCAGACACGCCGGGAAATTCAGTGCTGGAGGCCCTGGAAAACTCTCAGCACAGCGGACGGCTAAGCCCGAGAATCACTTCGGCTTCTCTCCATGGAAATCTTGGGGACATCCCGACGAAAGGCAAATTTGAAATTGACAGTCTTTTTGGGACGCACCACAACAGCGAAAACAGCTCTTCTGCGGAGATTTCCTCATCAGAGAGCAGGAAGAAAATGAGCATTTATTCCGAAGTTTCACAAGAATCAGATATTAACAGTGATGTGGAGGTCGGATGCCCTTCGCATCGCTCGCCGAGCCAACACAAGGAAAACAACAAAGGTGAGATTTCATTTCACTCACTGCTATTTTGCCCTGCTTTATATTTGTACAGCTATACAGTATGCTGGTGTTATTATAGGGAATACACTTCTTCTTTCTATTATTATTAACCTTTCTCTATATTATTATTAGTACTAGTATTATTATTATTACTATTATTATTATTATTATTACATTTATAAATATAATATTAATAAACATATTTATTATAAAACTGCATTTGCCTTTTGAGACATTAAATTAAGGCATTAGCTGTATTATTTTTATATATATATATATATATATATATATAAGATTTCAAAAATACTGAAAGATGATACACCTGCATATTATTTCAGTTTTATCAAAATTAATGACATTTTAAAAATTCTTTTTTATTATTATTATTATTATTATTTAGGTTTTTCAGACAGTAATTCCGGGTCAAGCTCAAACTCTCTCCCGGGTATGAACGGTAATTCAGCTGGAGGATCAAACAATTCAAACAGCGACCAGGTCAGGAGGTATCGCACAGCTTTCACCCGGGAACAGATCGGAAGACTGGAGAAAGAGTTTTACCGGGAAAATTACGTTTCCAGACCTAGGAGATGTGAATTAGCCGCAGCGCTAAATCTACCCGAAACTACAATTAAGGTACAGATTAATCTTCATTATTCATATGTGTCCACTGCATGTGTTGAGTGACTGTGTTTGTGCAAAGGAAGCAATGGTGTTGGTGTTAAACACAGGCCATGAAACAGTTAGGCTATTTCTGCTGATGAAAAGCTTCAGTGTGATATTTATAATTTAGCCTACACATAAAATGATGTTTGTGTTTTATTTGGCTCTTCACTGGATGCTAATCAATAGCCTACAACCGTTAACCGTATGCTACAATTAATTCATAGCCTGTGCGAATTAAAATTTATTAAAAACAAAATACCTAAAGGAGCAAACTGTCTTTTCGTGTTTTTAGAGGTTGATTGTAATAGCCCATTTTAATTCATTCAACATAAAATGAAATAGGCCAGGCCTATATATTTTTACTGATTCAGCAGAGCAGGGTCTGTAAACAGACGCTGAAACAGATTCTTCACAGGTCTAAATATAGAGCTGGGTAACAACATGGCAGCTTCAATATGGGCCTTGTTCTGGCTTTGTGTGCAGGTGTGGTTCCAAAACAGGCGGATGAAGGATAAAAGGCAGCGTTTGGCGATGTCCTGGCCCCATCCAGCAGACCCCAGTTTCTACACTTACATGATGACGCACGCTGCAGCTACAGGAAGTCTACCTTACCCTTTCCACTCTCACATGCCACTACACTACTACCCGCACGTTGGTGTCACAGCAGCAGCAGCCGCCGCTGCAGCCACCGGAGCCGCCTCGTCACCTTTCGCCACTTCCATCCGGCCCCTCGACACCTTCCGCGCACTTTCCCACCCCTACTCACGGCCAGAGCTCCTGTGCAGCTTCAGGCACCCGGGACTCTACCAGTCACCCGCAGGCCTCAATAGTTCAGCGGCAGCATCAGCGGCGGCGGCGGCGGCTGCAGCTGCGGCGGCGGTCAGTGCCCCATCCGCCGCCGGGCCTTGTTCGTGTCTGAGCTGCCACAGCAGCCAGGCGGCCAGCGCGCTGGGCTCCAGGAGCACCAGCGCTGACTTTACCTGTACAGCTTCGGGGCAAAGATCCGAGAGTGGATTTTTGCCGTATTCTGCAGCTGTTCTCAGTAAGACCTCAGTCCCGTCTCCAGACCAACGAGAAGAAACTTCGCTTAACAGATAACTCATCATGCAGCCTACACCACCGTTTCATATCTTTTGCTCTACTTTAGGGGGATAGGCCAACTTTAAATACCACACCGGGGTAAAGCATTTGTTTATTAGACAGCATTGTAAAGACACACACAAACATACACCAAGATTAATTTATATATTTAAAAAAAAAGTCAAATTTTTTGAACGACATGAATAGCTGAGCACCGAAAATTTTACAACTCATAAGAAGTCTTTTCTAAAGGCTTGCGTTTTTATGAGATGTATTGGATTAATTTACATATTTGGAGAAAAAAATTAATATAGTGTTCATTATGTCCCCATGCCTCAATCATTGTATCATTTAAAAAATAAATGTATGTGTTTCTACTCTTCCCCAAATTAAAATATGGAAGTGGCAGTGAGTCTTATTCCATATTTATGCGGCTCTAACGTCCAATATTCAACACGACAAACCAAGCCTGGCTATCCTGACTGCTTAGATTTTAAGATACAAACCTGATGTAATTATGCTATCTAAGGTCCTGCTTTTCCTCCCAGCAGCACATCTTTCTTCACTGGGCCTAATAGACTGAGATTTTGGCAGCAATAGCTCCTCCAACACCCAGCCACAGCTCTGTGGGGATATGCCTAATCAGCTAGAAGGTGCATATCATTTTTGCAGCGTGTCTTTTCGTGTCAATTTTTATGTTAATAATGAGAGGATCATGACAAAAATTGCCAATCATGTACCTAGATGGAGCTCCTTTGAATATACGACTGTAAGAAAGTTCCTCGTTTTGAGACCCGCTGTCATGTGCTAACAACCCGCGGAGGGAAGTCATTAGACATACAAAAGAGCTGAAACAAAGCGACAGTCCTGGTACACAGAATGCACTGCATATGGCTAATATTTGACACATGGAGGGTTTAAATATATTACACACAAGCCTACAAAAGAAACCAACTCACATGTGTTTGCTCATGATGGGAAATACCTCGATGCAGTGATCTCCCCTTTTTTATTTACATTGCTGCATCTCGTTATATCAAACCCAGTATTTTCATATGTAATCCCTACATAAAATCCTCACTCAGCAAAANNNNTCTGCGCCTGTAAAAATGGCTATGTGCTATTTTATTCGTTCTTGTTGGGGACATCACCAATAGCTATGTTAATTATAAAACATGTGAATTGTAAAATCGTGAAAATATTTTGCAAATATCATGGATAGTCCTACTGATGGTTGGAAACTGAATTACTGATCGCCCTGGAAAAATGCTTCATGAAATGTGGATGGTAGGCTTTTTTTTTTTTTTTTTTTTCGGAAAAAAATTATTATTATTTATGTATTTATTTATTTATTTATTTTGTGTGACTTGCTGAATGTTTTTAATGTTAAAACACTGGATGTACACACGCCACTAGGCCCATCACAAATTGGCCTGTAAACTCACCAATTAGTCCAAATTCATGATCGTATTTCGTGCAAAATTTTAGAGGGTGGATTTATTATTTCCTTACGGTCCACCCAAAAAGAGGCTTTTAAAAAGGGCTGATAAACAAGCACTGAAATGAAATGAAAATAGTATTGGCCTTTGTCCCTATAGGGCATCTGTTATAACTCTATATCTCTGTGTTTAAAATATCAATGACTGTATGAATTTAAATATTTTAACTTGAAAAATGTGCAATATGAAATGTAAATCATGTTATTTATTGATCGTGTTTGTTCTTGGAAAATTAATAAAAAAAAATCTTTACACATTTCCATCTCCTCACATTAATGACATTACTGAAAAAAATAATCCACTTTGAAGTAATAATCCACAAAATTTTAATTTTATATGTCAGAACATAGGCTAACAAGCTCGACAAACACACACTTATATATAGGCTAGCCATATTTATATAAATAAAAACCTTAAAATTAAGATATCCTCGGCTTATTTATGTGCTGTGACACCCTCTCTATAGAAAACACTGTAACATTAATTAAAAAATACGTGGGGAAAGCTATAGGGAATGAGGCCTGCCATCACGGGTCATTCCGGCCCTATAATTTACCATTATTTTTACATTACCTCTAAATGATACAAGCTGATACTGTCGTTAATTGCGCTTGGTTAAAATATAGCCTACACCAGAATGGCCCCGAGAGACTTTAAGATAAGTTGCTTTTTTGAACGTCCCCATTAAAGAAATAGGATTAGGGCAGCAAATATGGGCGTGATATATCACCGTGTTTCCTTGCTCTTTACTAAAGCGAGGGTTGCAACCCATACAACAAAGGCATTGAGATAGATGGAGGTGTAAAAAGGAAAAGACAGAGGCCAGAAAAACACTGCCCACAATAACACGATTAGTTTTGTATCCAATGTGCAAGACTGAAAAAAAGAATTCATCATAATGCAGAGGACTGTCTGTCACCTTAGCCGAATGGTTTCTGACAAGAAAATAAATCTTTGGGTTGTTTAATATATTTTATATTTTCTTTATTTCGGTGCTAATAGAAAAACCAAATTAAATGTCCACCAGCGAGATAGAAATGCAAAGATCGATGATCCTGCCCCTACTGTCCAATCACCCCTATTTAATTGACTGTATTTTCAGGGTAATTGAACTGCTTGTTGTAAATTGAGGATTTTATAGAAACGACATGAAAACTGCATTTACTGACATTCATCGCATCTTTGACATTGATTATCTGATCAGCGCCGTGTCATGCTAACCTCCAATTCTTCATTACACACTGTTTATGAGCTGTTACAGAACAACTTGCTTGTTCCAGAGTGATTGATTGCCTTATTAACGCGTGTTCTTGTAAGTGTGACCGGACTGATTACGATGCATATGTTTAGAATAATGTTTCATTTAGCTGACTGCGAGTAATGCAGGGTGACAGCTGCTGCGGGAGGACAAAAAAACCTAAACTACAGGGAGCAAGCGGGGCCAAAACGCATTTAAGGTGGAACCAGGAGACAGCGCAGACCCCT
>JANJYQ010110017.1:8149-19801 GCA_024605255.1 Rastrelliger kanagurta | reverse complement strand
TTTACTGTTTCAGCGCACTTTTGACATGCTTAATAACCATGTATTGTATATATATATTGTGTGTATATAAGATTATCAGAAAATATATTGATATGAGATTTGATTTATTTCCTAATACTGGTATCAGCCACAGATATATAGCATAGAGTCGGGTCCCTACCAGACAGCAGGTGTGTGTGCTTCCTCTCACACACCTGTCACACAGAGATCAATCTTGTGAAGGTTATCTAGAAACATTATGCTAAAATTAGACTATGCAATAGTATTTACAAGTAGAGCATTCATCCTTTATCAACCGCAAACAACATGAATGTAGATAAACCTGATATCAGCTGTGTGATATCAGTCCCATTCAACTATACTGATTTACACTTCCTGTAGTCCTGCCATGTCTCATTACACAACAATATATTGTGAAACACATGCTGTGGCATTTTCTCTTCCACTATTAATTCCCATTTTTTACTAAAGTTGCAATGTGTCACTTCCAGAAAAAATGAACCATGTGGCCATAACATTTGTGTAATCTTTAACTGTAGCCTCCTATATTTTCTGAAGTAGCCTTAAAAAGAAAAAAAAAAGTTTAAGACCCTGTAAAAAAATCTGATATAATAAAGTTATGATTCATTATGAGGACACAATTGTGTTTTATGAAATTTAGTCAATTATGACTGAGGCAATCCTGCACACTGTATAAGTACTATCACATTTTAATTCTTCTGTAGAGCGTATTCCTCCGTTACTAAGCGTTATACTGCCAGGACACCATGCCAATCACTGTGACCCCATGCAGGGTCAGAATGATGTCTATTTCCTAAGAAGCTGCTTTAACAGTGCTCCTGGGATTAGACAGTGTAAGGGATAGTCTGTATCAATTCGTTCTCTGTGGACTTAATTTGTGTGGATGAGTATCTGCTTCCAGAAAGTAGTCAGTCAAAATGAAAAGGGTTGACAGGTGGTTGGACATAATGACTAAGGAAAACTTGATGAACATACCATTTTGTAAGCATCTTTTTGTTATGATATTGTTTACAGCTACATGTCTTACTGCAGTCTTGCATCAGGCCCCGAAGGCATTGGTCCAAAAATGACTTCTGAGTTGTTTACCCAAGACCATAATAACCTACTGGGGGGACAGTGGGGTACAAAAATGACCTGTGTGGTATTATTATCATATAAGTTAAGATTCAGGAGCCACCTCAAAGCCTTTAAATATTATATTTTAAGCGTCTGTGGTGCATGGTTACCAAACAAATTTGTGATTAATCCACAATCCCACAAACCAATGCCAGTGAACTCAGGGCATCTAAGGGTCAAGAGCATGTAGGGCCCTGAGAGGTTGCCTGCTTTCACTGGTTGGTAATTGATAAATAGGCTGTAATTAAAAGGGAGTACTGTACACCTGACGTTACAAATGTCATGGCGTGAGGTACGTCAACACAGGTGGTGCTAGCTCAGGAGTTTGGCGCTTCATTCGCAGCTGTGTCGACTTTTGCATCGATTGTTATAAGTTTACAAAGTTGCAACCCCAACACCTGGCATGCCTTTATATGTAAACGTTTATAACATGTATCCGGAAGTTCTCTGGGAAGTTGATAACGTTACATTGGTGTAGCGTCTAGTTAGCTTTGCTGGCTAATAGTAGCTCGATTGAAGTAGTAATGCTAACCAGCTAAACTAAGACACAAGCCCATATATGACTACCACGGCGTATTGTGAATGTATTGTGTGTCACAATAATCATATCTGCTAATGTGTCTTGCATCGCTTGCTGTCGATTTTCCGTTAACGTTATCTACGTTGGCAGCAGGTTGGCAATATTTAGCTAACAAATGCTACAGACTGAGCTACCGTTAGCGCCGGGCTGAGTCAACTCTACATAAAACTCTTTGACAAGGAGGTACATTACGTGACAGGGTGATGATAAAATTATTATTTAGAAGGAATTGCATTTGTGTAGAACTGAGTATTTAGTGTTACGATCAAGAGACAAATATGTATCTCCCTCCCATGTGGCCACAACTTCATAAAGCAACAGAGCGCGAGCCCATAGAGTCACCGGACTAAATTAACCAGTTTCCCCCAAAAGTACAACACCAACCTGGGCTGCCAGTCATTCCAGTGTGGCTGCAGTTTGTGGGCGCTGCTGAGCCGAGACCCCGAGGCTTTACGGCTCATTACCTTTTGGAGAGCTGCATGACCCGCTGGCAGCGGTAACCGTGACTCTCTTCGGACTTACTTTTCACTATTAGGTTCTGTCAAGTCTCTCAAATCGGTTAGCAAATCGTTGTTATAGCTAGCTTACGGTAGTGTTAGGTCGGCCTTCTTCGAATTTTGAGGAAGAAGCGGAATACCCCTTACTTTTTTAAACAGCGCTCCCTATTGACTGACTATGTTAGATGCGCTTTTTGATTAAGAGAGTATCAGATCAAGATAAGAAAAACTCAAAATCTCTAAAATACCCAAGGAGACAGAAAATCAATGAGGAAAGCATTAAGGTTCATTCAAATAGTCTGTCCTGTGGTCTGCAGTTACATTTAGTTGTTTTGTATTCATCTAATGAAGTTAAAACTTTTAACAACACTATATATGGTGGTGCCATCTTGATCCCATCTGTGATATTTATTGTATAAGTTGAATGGTATTGTGCTGAATAAGATAACATTTAAAAGTTGCAGCATACAGGATCCAGTGTGTAACCTGTGTTTATGATCCAGTGTACACAGCAGTAAAATAAACTGTTAAATTTCATTATTCCAGGATTATTATATGATTATTGTTGGTTATGCACACACTGTTAAATTTATATTTAGTAATACAAGCTGAGTTTATTTCAACAAGAAGACAATTACATTAAATATAAAGGACAGTCAGAATGTAAAAGCACCACCAGGCACTATAAAAGACATTTAAATACAATTAAAAAGTGTGAAATTGTATCGAGAAAAAATAGAATAAGACCATAGACTGTAAAAAAATAAGACAGATAAAACAGCAGTATCAGATGTTAATCAAAACATTTAATAAAAGGCAGTGGCAAACAGAAAAGTCTTCAGCCTCAATTTAAAAGAGCTGAGTGTTGCAGTAGCTTTCTGGGAGTTTGTTCCCCATATGTGGAGCATATAAACTGAGCAGTGCTTCTTCATGTTTAGTTTTGTCTCTGGGGACAGAAAGTAGATGACCTGAGAGGTCTGGATGGTTCATAATGAAGCAGCAGATTAGAAGTGTATTTTGGCCCTAAACCATTCAGTGCTCTGTAAACCATCAATAGTATTATAAAAACAGTTGTTTGACAGACAGGAGGACAGCATAACAGTCTGAGAACTTGAGTGTGTTGAATTATCTTCACCTGTCTGAGTCTGACAGACTCTTTAGAGACCAGTAAAGACACTCCTCTTTACTGTAGACCAGACAGTCTACTGAAGTCTCCTGGAGATGAATGCGTGTAAGTTTTTCCAATCCTTGCCTACTATCACCTGTAGAATCTAGACGTATTCTACAGGTGATAGCAGGCAGCTTTTTGTAATTGTCTTAGATTGGCTGAATAAATTCATGTGTGAATCTATGACTATGCCAAGATTTCTGGGTAAGTTTGAGTTTTCTAACATTCTAACACTGACTTTTAATTGTTCTTATTTGGCACTAAAAACTGTTACTTCAATTTTATCTTTGTTTAATTGATGAAAATTATAGCACATTCAATCAGTGATTTGTTCAATGCACTTACTCAGTGTTTGTTTATATTTGGATTATAGTCCTCTGGTGATATTCTGTACATTTGTGTGTTGTCTCTATATTTGGTTGTTTGCTATTATCTGAGCAAATGGGAGCATATACATGTTGAATAGAAGAGGTCCTAAAATGGAGTCTTGGGGAGCTCCAAATATCCTGATTATCTGCTTGGATGTGTAATTACCCATAGACACAAAGTAGTCCCTGTCCTTTAAGTAGGATTCAAACCAGTCTCAGTGTTGTGGTCTGGCTGAAATCCTCACCGGAAGGTATCAAAACTGTTGTTTAGTGCCAAAGCGGTGTTCAAAAACAGCTTTTTTCAATTACCAATATCTTACTTAACACCAGGAAGTCTGTAATTGCTTGTTATTGAGATGTTGATCTTCTTCAAGAATGGCTTAATGACGGCAGTGTTCAGCACCTGTGGAATGTACTCCCAGTTTTCATGGTTGAATGGATAAAAGGCTCCACATTTTAGCTTTCCTAAAGCATTATTATTATGTATGTTGATGATGTCATTCAAGAAGGACCACCTTGCATTTCACACCTCCAAATTATGAATGCAGGAACTCTCTTTATAGATGTCATAACGAACTTGGAGATTAGTTTTTTGCTTCCTATGTTCAGCTTTTTATCAATGTTTTTTTTCCTTCTGAATTGGACAGTCAGTTCTTGCATTGTGACAAAACATGAGCCTTTAAAAAATGCTGGAGCACTCTGCCTTGGCACCATGGTTACCCACTGGACTGGCCTCATTCAAATGAATGAAGGGGCTGCGTCTACTCACCAGTATTGCAGCAAAGTCAGAAATTGAACCTCTGGAGGTCAACAAAGACAAGATTTGAGAGGAAGTCAAATAAATAGGAAGTCTTATTTTCTTCTCTTTTCCTAAATGGTGTTTATCCACATTGTTTCTCCTCACAATTCAACTGTCCAGAACAACAGAGTAATTACTATAGACTTGTAGCGTCCCCGGCTGAATGATGGTCACAGTTTTTACTGATGATTCAAAGTGCCTTTATTTTTAACAAAGAGCTATGTGAGACAAAATAAGAAAAAAAACAAAAACAAATGTAAATATCTCTTATAACAATGAAATAAAGAACAAATACATTTTAGGACATAAAACTATGAATTAAAGAAACTTATAAGCTAAGCACCAAACGACATAAAATACATAACAAACCATGTGCCCTTATCAGCCAGGTGCTAATAAATAACATTTTTAAATTAGTTTTCTTTGTTTTTTCTTTTTCTCCGTTGACACACTCTAACTGAACTCTAACGGTAGACAAACTGACGTACGTCGGATGCACTCTTCTGGCGAGACGCCTTAAATAAAAAAAAAGCACCAAGTTATAATAAGGAAATAATAACACAGTCTTAGAGAAAATGAACAAACACATATAAAAACAACACATTTTAGACATATTATTAAAGGTCATTTACACTCCCACCAAATCATAACTGATTTTCATAACAAGATGGGATGTAAAGCATATATGATTTCTAAACTTTATGTGACCTTTAACTCTTGAAGTATCTATAACAATATTCGCCCAACTCTTCATACTGTAGAGGATAGGATTGTGAGGTGGAGAGTGTGATTAACCAATCTCTAAAAGCAGGATAAGCTTCTGCACTGGACGTTCGACAATGGATGTCTTGCCAGAACGCTGTCCCTCCTTTCCTATTTTCTGGTCTCCAATTTGAATCTTAACTCTTCTCGCCAGTCCATCTTTATCAGTCTGTGTCTCTACAACTTTAGCCAGCTTCCACTCATTGCGAGGCAGGTCATCCGTCTTTTCCATCACAATGTCACCGACTTTGAGGTTTCTCCTTGGAGTATGCCAGCGTTGTCTGGTAGCAATATTATACAGGTACTCTCTTCTCCATGGACCCCAGAACTACTCCGCCAGATACTGAACATGACGCCACCTCTTGCGAGCATACATGTCTTCTCTGATGAATCTGCCAGGAGGTGGTAAAGATGCAGTGGGTTTCATGGTAAGCAGGTGATTGGGTGTTAGTGGCTGTGGACTACTTGGATCATTTAAGTTGTCTACTGTGAGTGGACGAAGAATGTCCGCAGAGAGGCATCATCTAACCTGCCTGATGAGGGTGAGAGTGACTCGAAGAATATTTCTCACCGTGCGGATCTGCCGCTCCCACACACCTCCAGCATGGCTTGCGTGTGGAGCATTCATGTTAAAGTCACACTGCCTTTCAGCCAAGAATGTGGTCAGACGATTAGCATTCACTTGCTTAAGAGCTTTACTTAGTTCATTTTTAGCTCCAACAAAGTTAGATCCTTGATCACATCTTATAGCAATGAAACAACGAAGTCCATTAATGAAGGCATCTGTTGACATATCGTCTAAAATCTCAATATGAATGGCTCTNTCCATTCCACAATAGGTGAATGGTGGTGATGGATTCACACGCTCAGAGGGCAAATCTGCCATCTGCTGTTCTTCTGTGAACCTTCTCTGTTTCCGACATGTGACGCATTGATGTATATAAGCGGCCACAGCTCTGTTGATACGTGAAAGTATCCATTTGATCTGATCTCATTAACAGTCAGACCTTTTCCCTGATGTTGCACTTTGTTATGATAATGAGCGATTATTGTTTTGGTAATGGGATGATCCTTCGGTATGATCACTGGATGCTTCAGTGAGGTAGGGAGTGATGCATTTTTCAGTCTTCCTCCCACCTTAAGGAGTCCACCCTGATCAAAAAAGGTGTCCATTTGAAACAGTTTGCTTTGAGTAGGAAGTTGAGTTACTTCAGCACCTCTACCTCTTCTGGATACCCTTGCCTCTGTAAGTCTTTTATGATGATACAGCGTGCATTTTGTTGTTCCTGTACAGTACTGTACCTTTGACCTGACGGATAAAACGAGCAACTGTTTGGGTTGCCTTTGACCATGAGGAAAACTTTGACAAGCGGTCTGAGAGACTCAATTGTTCCAGTGTCTGTGTTTTTAGTGCCTGAATCCTTTTGACCTCAGGGTCGCCAATCTGTATTTCTGTGTTAACATCTGCAGCTGGAGGTATTTCGTTCTCCCATAGGAACTGAGGTCCTGTGAACCAGCTTGATGTGATAATCTCAGTTGCACTTGCAACCCTAGAGGCGAGGTCGGCAGGGTTATCATTAGTAGAGACATATCTCCATTGCTGGGGAGAAGAGTTGAGATGTATTTTCTGTATCCAATTTGAAATGAAGGTGTGAAAACGATGTGCTTCGTTATTGATATATCCTAAGACCACTTTTGAATCAGTCCAGAAATACTCATCAACATCAGCCAATCTAAGTTCCTTCTTCAGGGTGTTGCTTGCTGCGACTGACACAACAGCAGCTGTCAACTCTAGTCTGGGGATAGTCGTGACCTTAATTGGAGCTACTCTGGACTTCCCCATAACCAGAGCACAGTGTACATTTCCATCTTCATTTACTTGTCTCAAATATGAACACTGGCCATAACCACACATGCTTGTGTCAGAGAAATGGTGTAACTCCTTTCTCGAGACTTGTCCGAAGTTAGGAGGCACATAGCAGCATGGTATGGCGATTTTCTCTAAATTTTTGAGATCATTTTTCCAATGCTCCCACACGGGTTGCAGTTCACTGGAAAGAGGGTCATCCCAGTTTGTGCCGTGCCTACACATTTCTTGAAGCACTCTTTTTCCAGTGAGCATGAAAGGAGCAACAAACCCTCGCGGGTCGTAAAGGGAGGCGACCGTGGATAGTATACCACGGCGTGTTGCTGGCTGGTCTTTTAGGGAGAGTTGAAATCTAAATGTGTCTGATTCAATGGATTCCCAATGCTCTCTCTAGAGTTACATCATTGAAGACCAGGTCCAGAGCCTTCACTTCCGTAGCACGCTCTGATGGTGGTATATTCTCCAGCACTGACCTGTCATTACACATGAACTTGTGCAGTCTCAGTCCACCCATAACACATAGCTTCTGTGCTCCCTGTGCCAGCTGAATGGCATCATCTACATTTGCTATGCTAGTGACACCATCATCGACATAAAAGTCTTTCATAATGAACTGGGAGCCAAGGGGAAACAGAGACTCATTGTCTTTAGCGAGTTGTTTCAGTCCATAGTTAGCGCATCCTGGCGATGACGCAGCGTCAAAGAGATGGACTTTCATGCGGAACTGTTGTGGCTCTGCATTAAAGTTGCCGTCTTTCCACCAGAGGAAATGTAGATAGTCTCTGTCAGCTTCATGTACATAGAATTGATGGAACATCTTTTCTATGTCACACATCAATGCAATATTGTGCTGTCTAAATCTGAGAAGAACACCATTCAGATTATTCAACAGGTCGGGGCCTGACAGAAGATGGTCATTGAGGCTAGTTCCTCTGTACTTTGCCGAACAATCAAAAACTACTCGCAGTTTGTCAGGTTTTTTGGAATGGTGTATGGACTTCCTCAGCTTCACCCTTTCTGATTATTTCATTCATTAAGTTCATATAGTGTTCCTTGTACTTATCATCCTTCACCAGCTTTCTTTTAAGGTGACTGAGTCGAGTCATGGCTAGTTTTTTGTTATCAGGGAGATGTGGTCTCTCTTTAAAGGGGAGTGGCATTTTATAATGACCATGAATATCTTCCTGAATTCCTACTCTTGTCTCATATTCAGACAGTCTGCCCTAGTTCTGAGAAGTCCTGCTGTTCAGCTCTAGCATAGGCTGCTCAACAAATGTGTATCCGTCATACACTGTGAAAATTATATCTATACCCCACGGTGAACCACGGCAAATTTTACGACCTTTACGACAGTAGTAGAAGACAATACTGTTTCCCAACTTTAGGTGGAGCCCGAGAGCAAATCCTACCGATCCTACCTGGAATTGCTTAATAACTGATGTTCCATCCTTTGAATTACATCACATTGTTTATTTCATGGTTAATTGAGCGTGTGCGTGCGAGCAGCGCGTGCATGTTGCCACGCCGAAAAAGCAGCCTGTGAGGCAGGCAGTACCGCTGCCTCAAAGAAGGGGGCGATATTGTGAACTTTCTAAGTTCATGACCTGCTGCCCTGCCACTTGCTGCAGTCAGGAAAAACGAGCTAGCAAAAACGCTAACATTTCGCGCAAACAGTGATGCTTGCAGCTTTTTCGCCCTGAAAATTGAGGATTTCATTTCTAAAATAAGAAATTTTTCAAGACTAGACTTTCAATCAAAGCAAGAAGTCATTAATGCTGGAAGACCAACACCGGAGCTCCCAGATTTGCTTCAAACGTGTGTGGTCAAAGGACAGAAAATAATGTGTTCATTTCAAAAGGATTGGTACACTAAAAAGACTGGCTTTGTGGCTGTGCTACAAAAATGTCTTTATTGCTTTCCCCGCCTTTTATTGTCAACGAGTGACCGTGTTTGGACCCAAATGGGATATTCTGATCTGAAAAACCTGCCAAGAAGTCTCGAAAAACATGAAAGTTCATCTGCCCACATTCAAAGTCAGATTTCTTTAAAAACCTTTGGAATATCACGTATTGATCAATCATTTACCAGTAAAGGTAAGATACACCATCTAGTGTCTGCTCTGCTGTGTTAACTGTGTGCTAAGTGTGTTGAAATTTTTATTCTGACAGCATACTGTGTGTTTCTGTGATTTTGAGCTGGTGTTATAACATCAGGGGCCCGTCACATTCAGATCGATTTACCGCAATCTGACTTGTCAAAACGCATTCACCGGAAATATGTCATGAAATTATATCCCTCTGTTATAATTACTCCCAGCAAAATCAGCTGCTTGAAATGGAGGATGGTGGATGTAAATGTGACTAGTGGTAAGGGTCAGTGCCTCACCAATCTCAAACCTCACTGCACGTCACTGGTGTATGTATATGTTTATGTGTATATGGAATCCTTTCTTTCCCATGGATATAACATCATGAAAAGAAATGTGTTTACCTCTTTGCTTGTTGTTTGTTTTGTATTTTTTGTTCCCTTGCCCTAGATTGGTTACTGTTCACAGACTGACCAATCAGCTACTTGCTAAACTCAATTTTGATCTCTTATTTGTGCCTCTGCTCAGATTTATACAAGTATATACACTTGTTGCTTTACTAACATGTTGTCATGTATCTTATTTGCCTTTTTCTTGTGTTTTACTTACATCCCCTTTCCTTTTCTTAGCTCTTGCACTGTAATTGGTTGAAATCTGTTGCCTTGATTTAGCTCCATAGATCTTCTCCACCATGTTCACCAGCTAATCGTTAACTTTGCTGATATAACTATAACACTCTACAGAAACTCTACTATTGGGTTTAGAGATATTTGAAGAATATCTCAAGATACTATTTTCCCTCAAAGCTTAACTCAACCACCAACTCCCCTATACTATTTTTTTCTGCAATCTAGGTCAGCAACAAACCACTGCAGGTGTATGATCAGTGTAAATCTTGACATCTTGTAACTGGATTTCACGTACTGACTGAATTTCAGCATTCTTCTGCTGAAGAATAATTCTGTCAGCCTCTTTAACGTGAAGGGGAAAGATAAACGACTTCCCTGCAACAGAGAAGAGAACATCTCCAGCAAACACACTGTACTGGAGAGACCCAGGGATCTGTGGATGTGATGTACCTGCTGAGTGGTGAATGAGTGGACACAGGAAACAACAACAAAATATGTTAATATCTTGACATGGACTGTTGAATAATGATACCTTGTGGGACAGACTGCACAGTGGTAGGCATTAAGTGCATTGCTTTCACTTGAGACAGGATACATGTTGCTGCCCAGTACGTATCAGCATGCCACAACCGAGTGACAGAGCATGACATGGACACAGACAATCTTGCTTACATTTACCTCACTATTTACATAAACTATACATACAGCATATTATATAATAAGTTTGTGGTCATCCATGCTACTTTTAATCTGTACAACACTTTGGTTGTTTTTTAAATGTGCTCTATAAATAAAGTTTGAGTTGAGTTATTTCAGTGTTACACATCCTGTTGATTCGGTATATAAACAAAACCTGAAGCAGTGTAGCCATTCACAAGCATTTGACATTATCAGTCAGAGGTTTGCTTATCTGGGTCTTGGCAGACTGGCAAAAAGCTGTATACACAAACATCCCACACTGGGTAAAGGGCAATGTGGAATGGTTGTAGGCTAATGTAATATTTGTAATATTTTAGATCAAATAACAGGAAGTATTACAGTAAGAGTAGTTATTAAGAAGCTTTTCAACTCCTATACTCATATAAATACTATAATATACAGTTCTTTAAGAACATATACAAATATATGTTCATTATCATTTCCAAAACTGAAAAGTGGCACCTGTTGGCTTTGAATTGCAGTCATCTTTATATATTACATTCAACAACATGCCTACAAATGATTAACTGAAGGGATGTTGGTAAATGTTGATGATGATCAAATATAAGGGTTACATGGGGTGTTGGTGTGTTTGTGTAAAGCGGGTATGTGCTGAGTCTGAAGGTTATCACAGACAGTCATGGGTCGTCCAGGGATTCAGCTGCAGACATGGACACTGTGTGTCCTCTTGAGCTGGATGTGTGTGCGTTTGACAGAGACAAAACCGTAAGTTTCTGTGTACTGTTTCTCTTTTTGTGTGTGTGTACAATTACTAGTGTTTCTTCCTATATCAACCCCATGAGGTATCTCCTGTATGTGTGTGGCTGTAGGCAGTACATGGTGGCCATTCCTGCGGTTATGGAAGCTGGATGTGAGAGTAAATTCTGTGTGAGTGTCCTGCAGCCAACTGAGACTGTGGTCATGACTGTCACTCTGATGTCCAACATGAAGAACACAACTCTCCTCAAGCAGGCAATCAACACAGTGCTCCATGAATGCACTTCATTTAGGGTCAGTTCTCAAGACTTGGGCTTTGATGCATTTGTTCATTTCCACAACA
>JANJYQ010109857.1:0-10032 GCA_024605255.1 Rastrelliger kanagurta | reverse complement strand
ATTTTTAGACCTGTTTTAAACAGTTTTGCTTTTATTCTTATTCATCAAGATGTTTTGTTTCCTGCTGCCAGTGGACACTGTTCACTACAGTTTACTGTTGGTGAAGATACAGATGAATGACATAAAAGTGTCTTAGAAACACATTGGACCACCACATACTTCCAAAACAGCTTGTCGTTGATTCTTCAAGTCTTTGATGAACACAATTTTAGATATTCCCTCATTTGGTGTTTTGATGATGGTGATGGAGAGTGCTGTCTAACATATCAATCCAAAATCTCCCATAGGTGTTCAGTTAGGTTGAGATGTGGCGACTGTGAAGGCCATAACATGATTCATATAATTTTCATACTCATCAAACCATTCAGTGAACCCTTGTGTTTTAAAGATGGAAAAGACCACAATAGAAATGTTTTGCCATAGGATAAAGGTGATCAGGTCAATTATACCCTAATTATGTCATTGAAAGGTCCCCCATAGCATAACAGAGCCACCAGATCGCCTCACTTCAGGGGCCAAGCATTCAAACCTGTACCTTATTTTTCTTTTAATTTGTCATTCATCTTTAGGCAAGAATATACTAGCTGAGGAAACATTAAAAACAGACAGTGAAACAAAACAAATACCTATAAATTCCCAGATTTCTAAAATTGAAAACCAAAACCGTAGCATACTCCACACACCACATCTTTGGCTTAGCGAGAGGAAATGCGCCCTTTCCCCGCTTGCTGTTCCCAACGCAGGAGTGTCCATCTCATGATACTGGGGTTTTTAACTTGTATTTTGATCTCACTGGTCAGACTTATGTTGATGTAGTGGGTTGTGTCAGGCTGGCATTTTCTTTCTCTACTGTGTCTGTAGAGCCAACATTTTCTGCAGGCTGAGTTTTTTTTTTTAAACCAAAGCCTAATCCATTTTTCTACCCTACAATGCAGTGGGAAAAACACCATGAAACCCCCATGAATCATCTGTGGGGGTATACAGAGGACAGTTATTTGGGCCTGAATATGACCATTGATTGAACTCATTGGAAAAACAGGGAACAGGGTGATATTATGGAAAGTCTATTACCCTTTATTAGGGGACATTTTGTGACACAAATGTTCTTTGGGTTTTAATAATCTTTTAACAAGAAGCCAACCTAACGTTAACATGTACATAAACATACATACAGTATATACTGTTCAATACTTAAATTCCTGATCTGTGTCTTCTTGATTGACATAACTGTGCACTTTCTTCTTTAATTTAGCTGGATGATGGAGCATTGAAACACCTTCAGAAACACTGCCCAGAACTCACCACCATCAATATGCAGTCTTGCACGGTAAGGAAAGAGAAACAGATAATAATGCATGTGTCTGTATGCTTATGGTTTTGGAGGGCTGTTTTGTAATTTGTGTTGTGTTGCCTCCAGCAAATAACAGATGAAGGCCTGGTCAGTCTGTGCCGAGGATGCCACAAGCTACAGATCCTCTGTGTGTCCGGCTGCAGTAACATCACTGATGCCTCCCTCACTGCACTGGGACTCAACTGTCCCCGACTCAAGTGAGAAACATGAACACTTGCACATACATACACACACTCGTCCCACCATCCTTCACAAGGACATTAACAGCTTGCTTCAGTATTCACAACATACCCTCCTTAGGCAATAGGACTTCTACCATTTCCAGAAAATTAACTATAATTGGCTTAAGCCACATTTTTGGCTGTAAGAGTTTGTGACAACTTAAAGGGGAATTCCCATTTTTTTTCAACCTGGACCTTATTTCTAGGGTTAAATATGGTTATATACTCACCCTAAAAAGTTTGGTGTAATTTGGAGTCCATCCATTAATCCACTTGAGATCAGCGTATATCCACACACTCTCTTATAATGGGAGCGCTAAGGAACAGGGCTTGCATACTCAAAATAAGATATCTGCTGTGAAACTCATTAATTTCACCAAAACTTTATCACAAATGGCCAGTGCTGTTCCCCTGTGAGCTCAAATTGTGTTGTTATTGTCATCCGGGGTTTTTACTCTGAAATACAACCTAATTACTTGCAGGCCATCACTGACATGTGCAGCTGCAGTACAGCTCACTCTGTACTTTGAGCATGGTCTGAGCTGTAGGTTGTAGTTCACTGTAAAAACCCTGCATGATAATAACAACACAACTTTGAGTTTACAGGGGAATAGTACTGGTGATTCGTGATAAAGTTTTGGTGAAATGAACAAGTTTCACAGCAGACAATGCCTTATTTAGAGGCTGCAAGCTATGGCTCTTAGCGCTTCCACTATAAGAAGAGTGTGTGGATATACGCTGATCTCAAGTAAATTAAATTATGTCAGATGGACTCCAAATTACACCAAACTTTTTAGTGTGAGTATATAACCGTATTTAACCCTGGAAATATGGTTCAGGTTGCAAAAAACATGAATTGCCCTTTAATGTGACCCACTGGGTTCTGGGGTGATTTTCAATACAGTCTCTTCATTCCCAGTTGGTTGATGATTTACTGTTGTTGTTAAGATTGTTAAATACACAGTGAGCCGCAGTATTTCCACACCCTCCTGGCTTTCACAAGTTGTGCCTTTGTGCGTATATTCTTAGGATCCTTGAAGCTGCACGATGCTCCCATGTCACAGACGCTGGGTTCACTGTATTGGCCAGGGTGAGCTTCATTTTGCTCTTTTCCCTACTTGTTCATCTGTGAATCTTTTGTTAGTATTTTACCACTGTATCTCAATCTTTAACTGAGTGCTTGTCTCACATAGGCTTAATCCATCTCATTTTCTTCACAGAATTGTCATGAGCTTGAAAAAATGGACTTAGAAGAATGTATTTTGGTAAGAGAATTCTAAGCTTTGATCGGTTTGTCTGTGTAGAGGTTAAACTGCAGGACGAGGACGGATGTGATTGTGTGCATGACAGTGTATTTCTCCTGCCAAGAGGGATAGTAAGCAGTCTAGTGACCTCAGTATTTAAATCACTTTTGACAGAAAGCAGAGAGTAAGACAGATGAGCAGTGACACAAGAGAAAATGTTTTAGTGGGATGCAAAATTAGATACAAAAATGCGTCACATGCCTCTTAAATCCTAGTGGCCACTTTGTAGTCTCTAGACATGTGAGTCCAGTACGTTAATCAAGCTTGTCCTCTCCTCAGGTAACGGATAACACCCTGGTTCAGCTGTCTATACACTGCCCTCGCCTGCAAGCCCTGGTAAATATTTCACACCTACAGTTCAGATTTTGTGACAGGTTCTGCCTCAGCTTGTCTGCATGCTTACATATATCTAATCCATATGTCTCACCCCTTCACCACTACCTGCTGTGTTCTGGACAGTCCCTGTCCCACTGCGAGCTGATCACAGACGATGGCATCAGAGCTCTGAGTAGCAGCACTTGTGGTCAAGAGCGCCTCACTGTGGTGGAGCTGGACAATTGCCCCCTCATCACTGATGTGACTCTGGAGCACTTGAAGAGCTGCCATCGTCTAGAGCGCATCGAGCTCTATGACTGTCAGCAAGTGACCAGGGCTGGCATCAAACGGATCCGGGTCAGTGGGCATGATGTGAAAATATAAGCTGTTTTTAATCCTGTAGGCTCTGTTCTTGTTGGGGAGTGGATCACTTATTTTTCAAAAAAAATATTTATTCATTTATATTTTATCTAAAAATTATATAGTTTATACTTGCATTAAAAATAATAGTTTGACATTTTGGGAAATACTTCACATACTTAAAGATGAGAAGATCAATATCACTTTCATACGTGTTTGCTACAGGCATTTCAAGCTGTTTCAAATCTTTATGCTTAGCTAAGCTCACTGGCTGCTGCTTGTATTTAAAGAACACATATGAAAGTGATGAAATTTCTATTTATCTATGAAATTGATCTTCATAGATAACCCTTGTCATATAAGTCCATAAGCATATTTATATTGTATCGTATTGTATCATAAGAGAGCCCTAACCATATTTCTTCTTTGCACAGGCACATCTTCCAGAGATCAAGGTCCATGCCTACTTTGCCCCAGTGACACCCCCTCCCTCTGTACATGGAGGTGGCCAGCGTCTGTGCCGCTGCTGCATCATCCTCTGACAGTGGAGGGCCAGAGGGGGCCACCTCTGTCTACAGGTCCTGCTGCTCTGAAATGGAAGGGGGGACTGGGGTAGGTGTAGGGGAGAGGAGGGGCTGGACCCACTCACTGCTCCTGATCACTGGTCAATACAAAGACTGATCGCCACTGATTCCTGATCAGTTTAGCCTGCCCCTCCTCTCTCCTCTTGCTCACCAATCAGCTTTGCAGCAGCCCCAGGTTTGGGCGTGGAGGGGTCAGAGGAAAGATGGATGGATGGTCTCTCTCTTTTTCTCTCTGTCTCTATTGCATTCTCTCTTTCTTACTGTAAGAACAAAAACAAGTTGTCCACTCCATGCTGCTCCTCGCACCCCTGACTCCCCACTTGTGGGCTTACAGGAGGACTGCACCTCGACAGCTTGAGATTTGGGGTCTGAACAGTGGAACTACAATGCATCAAGTTAAAACAAAAAAAAAGACAATATTGTCATCTGGACAACAGTTCACTCTGTGGAGTATCATCTCAACCAACACATCACATGACACCTCTATGTGACCATCCTGTGATTCATTCTGCTTCAACCAGTAGACATGCAGCATGGAGGGAGAGGAGAGCTGGTTTATGGGAATGGTAGAGTTTCTGGGAATGAACAGTGAAGTTTTGGCATGGCCAGCTGCACTCTCCAGTGTGAAAGAATTAAGAAAAACAGGAAGTACAGATTGGGACATGTGACTTATTTGTGCATCTGAGATACTTATGTTTAGATTTTGATTCTGTTTGTACAGAGAATGTTTTGCAATGGAAAAAAGAATTACACTTATGGCAACTCACTCTAAATTGAGGGAGGCCAACAAAAATGGTTTTCTTTTCTTTTTTTTTCAGTGCTTATTGTAATTGTCAATGCCTATCCAGAGAAGGAGATATATTTGTCTTTCTTTACTAAATGGAAAAGAAAAAACGGTCGCTGTTTGATAAAAAAGGACCTATGATTCAGGCTCTCAGTGTCTAAAAGCATTATGTTGACTTTATCTGGGATGAGTGGCCTCTCCTGTGTCTATGTGGTTGTGTTGGCCCTGATTCAATCCTGACAGTAGCCCTGTGCACTAGCCCCTACTTGACCACTTAAGCATTTGTTTACATTCAGAATTAGTTTAGCGCCACAGACAAACTTGTTTACATGAGTAGGTTTCCAGTCTCCCTACTATACAGAGATAAGTTTATTAACACTGATACGACTGTGTTCAAACCACTGTTTTTCACTGGACTGTAAAATTACATTATTCAAATTTATTGCTGTGTGTATTTAGATATCAATCAGGGCTAAAGTTGGTGCAGCTTTGCTTCAAAGTGAACTGGAATTTGCCTAAAGCTGAGACAATAGGTATGAAAATGTGAGCAAATGCACCTCCACTTTTTGACAATCACATGAATTTATGTATTTGAACATTCATTTAATTTAGTTTTATGTAATTGGCAATTTACAGATGATAAAATATGAATTGTCTTTTTTCACTAAACCCCTCAGACCTTATGCCCCAACATATGGAATAGCATTTAACACTGGTTGAGTGAGATCTTCCTAAAGCATCTAATTGATCAGCAACAAATTCCTGCTCATCAAAATCCTGCAAAATACATGTTGACAGCAGGAATATTATACAGTAACTGTGAAGAAAGCATCAGAACTGTTCATTTCGCTCTATTCAAACACTCCTGCAGATCTCGATATTATCTGTTTTGCCATGCAGACAAAAACATGTAGGGGGCATGAAATACCACTACATGAAGCACTAAAAATACAATAAAAGAGAAACAGCTCTCAGTATTGCGCTAAACAAGAGACTGACAAGTGCTGTGTAGTGCCAAGTGTTCAAAGACTGTGAAGATGGGCAGGACTTTGATTAGGACTGAAACAGAGGAGAGCAGATGGAAAGATGAAGACAAAAGATGGACTACATACATAGCTGACTTGACTGGCTGTGATACTAATGCCCTCTCTTTGACAGCTGTTTTAACAGTTTTATGTTCAAGAAAATAAAGAAAAAATAATGAATGAATAAATAAAAGTGACTAATAGTAAATGTGCGCTGTTTCTCCAGTGTAATATTTTGTCTTCTACAATTTCATCGTCAACTGCGGCAAACTGAGTAGTTTTATAGGCTAGTAGTGAGACCGCTAGATGTCACCACAGATCCGTGCTGATGGTAGACACACCCACACAAACTGTACGGCTTGTTTGATTCGTTGGTAACTGATTACATAAATGATATACACTTAAAGTATTGACAACATTTATTTTACTTAGTTAAAGTACTTACAAATACCTAAACATAAACGGGGCTCACGGTGTACTTGATAATTTCCAATTTTCCATCAGGCATAATGCTGGCTAGCTGTGCGGCTTGATCAGCGACCCTTGGTAAACTGCGGTCCCGGTAGCCTTTTTCCCCACACCCGTATTCCGCAAGCACCCGCCCTACTCTGCACCTGATTGGCTAATACTCGCAGTCTTCGTTCGGTCGGTTAGAGTCNTCTGCAGCGCGCAAGCTTCCAGCGCCTGTTAACGGGTTTACCTGTGCTGCGAGTATTCATGAAGTAAAGCAGAAACCGGCTACCGCTGGATTGGAGCAGCAGCCTGTTTGTTACCGGGAATTTGATGCAACTTTACAGCTATCGTTGAAAACAGCGTTATAGACTTCCCAGCTTTGTGGTGATGGAATAAGAGAGCGGAGTAGTGCCAGGCGTTAGGCCCGCGGATAGCTACCGTTAGCCAGCCGAGCTAGCTGCTGTGAGGCGGTCTATCCTTGTTTGGGTCACTAGCTAGGTGCTATTTTTGTTAGCATAACATATACCCAACTGAGACTGCTAGCTTGTTTAATGCGGATATATTGAAAGAAGGTGCTGGGGTGCTGCCGCTACAGTTGAGTAACAGAAAGTTTCAAGTTATCCCTGTCGGCTAACACAATCTAGTGAGGGAACTAGCAAGCTGCGTGTTTGTTCAAAGTTGAGCTCTTGACATGGGCAGAAGGATGATTTGTGTGTTTTAGTCATTGAATTGCATGTTGATGATCAAATATCTGGTAGTCGCAGTCCAGACCGCACAGTCTCTCTGCCCCACCGCGGGACCTCAGTTAGTATCTTCCTCGGCCCTTCACACCTCGTCCCGCCGACCACTGTCTCCAGTCTGCGGTCGGCTTCAGTGGCTGGCCACACGGCGCTGACTGCCCAATGGAGGATCATGACAACATGGACTATTTTTACCAGCAGGTACTCCAGAAAGATGTTACCCGTAGGCTGCAGGTCGGCCAGGACCTCATTGACTACCTGAACGACCCGCAGCGCTCCCCGGACGTGGAGCAAGACAAACCCCGGCTGGATAAGACCGTAGATGAGCTAACGGGATGGGTGAACTCCAGCAATTTCAAGGTGAGAGATAGTGGACAGTCATGGTATAAGGCTATCGCTGTGTCACTGCAGCAGTAATCTTCTCGGCCTGTTCATGAATTATTCCCCCCTCCCAGCTAATAAACGGGAGCAGAGTGGAGAGTCATGGAAATTGTTTGTCATTTTCAAAAGAGATCGGTCACAGTGCGAAACATTCAAACTGAGATAAGCCCTTTAAAACGAGGCGTCATCGCTTTAGTGGTATGAATAGACTGATATTTTGAAAACAAATCACGAAAACCAATACTATTTTTTTCTCGTCATTTTCTACTTTTCTTGATCTCGACCAAGTCAATATTTAAAGTGCAATTTGCTTTTCCAAACAGCAGATCTTCCTGCTTTACATGGTTAAAAAGCAGGAAGCCATGTGTTTGTTTTTTGACAACCCAATAATCTAATCCTGGATCATGACAGCGTTTTAAAATCTCAACCCTAGTGTCAGAGTAGGACATTTTGCAGGGAATTCCTGTGGTTTGCTGGGGTTTATATTGTTGTCTTGGCAGACTGTGTGTTGAGGGACCTATTGTCAGGACTGTAGACTACTGAAGCACAGTAAGAGTTGGGGGAGGGGTTACAGGACTCATTGTTATGACCTATGCTCTTTCTCCATGTATCTCTCTGTTATCACAATCCACAAACACACACACTCTCACTCTCTTTTAAGCTTTTTCTCCGTTTCCTGTCTTCATCCTTGTCTTTTGTGTTTTGTGTATGTGTATGTGTATATATATCTGTATGTAATATGTATATGTGTGTGTGTGGTGGCCTTGTCTGCACTCCGTGCCATATCTCAGAGGTTTGCTGGAATGTGACATTTTTGCCAACGTATTGCACTGATCCAGAGAGTGAGTCAAAACAGTCTGAGGTCCTTTTCAAGCTGTGCTGAAATTTGACTCCCAAGTCTCTTTTTAAACTGATCAACATTGTCTGCGCTGATTTCCAGGACTCTGCAAGATTGTATGAGTGTGGAAATTGTGCATTCAGCATGACAAATTAATCTCATCTTGGTCTGAAAATAATTTTTATCTGCTGCTTAGAGGTTAATGGAGATGCATCAATACTGTCACTTCATTGTCTACACTCAGTTTATTCACTAATTTAACTTTTAAGTAAGTTTAATGTTAGTCTGATTTATGAAGACAGTTCTTCTCGAAAAGATTTAGTATCCTCTTGTATCTGACAAATTAAATATTATGCTCAAGGTTTTGCATCTAACTGTTAAAACAAATCTAAGGAGCTCATAGTGATAGATGGATAAACTGGACAGATAATAACAGGGAAAATATTCCAGGCAAAAGTTTAGATCTGAAATATTTTTATTATCTTCTTTCTTTATTATTATTTCTTCAACATGAGTAATACATGGTTATGGGATTAAATGTCTGAGTTTACATTCCGGTGACAGTACTGTGGAGAAAGTGGTCAGAAATCATGCAATATGGGTTAGTATTTTGTCTAATGCTCCTGTCGCTTGTCTCTCAAATGAATAGCTGTGTTTGAAGTGGAAACCTAAACTGTTACTACTTCCAAGCCTATCTCCATGAAGTCCATTCCTAGCTATAAAGAGCTAATATTTCCCTTACTTCAGATTTGTCCTTTCATGTGGGCGATGCAGACAGTAAAATTCAGATCAGTGTCTGGGAGTGATTTACGAGTGAGTTGTGACCCCCAGAAGTCTTCAAATAGCAGACCTTTGTGTAGATTGGCTCCCTGACGGGCAAAAGGAAGGAGGGGTTAGTTGTAAGGAAGATGCTGAGTCAGCATAAGAGTATGGAAGAAATTGTGAGATGATGCAGAGTTGACAAGAGGAGGAGTTAGAGCAGGAAATAGAGAACTGGGGCGATGAATGAGTTAAGGGAAGGTGAGTGGGAAACAAGCCACGACCCATAAATACATAAAATGTACAGATAAGGGGACTGTCCCACCCAAGTTCCTCTTTTCAGTGCAGATTAAGCACAGTGTTTAACTACCTCATGGCTCTTCTCTCTCTGTCCTTGTCTGGCTCTTTTTTGTCCTTGTCTGGTGTGTTTTTGTCAAAGAGTCAGTTTCATCCTCTCAGCCTCGTCTCTCTTTCCTCTACGGAGAGATGCAGCAGCATATTCATCTCATGCTCTCACAACATCAGAGGCCTCACAGAGACCTCAGTGCGACATAGACAAAAAGCAGGCATTAATATTTCATTTTGCTTTTACGGGCAGCAGGGCCAAGTGAGCGGACACTGACTGGACAGGATGAAGACTAATACTGTTGCGAGGTAGCCCTGCCCAGGCTCTATGACTGTGATTTAGTTTAAAGAGAGATGAATCCAACACATTCATTTTTAAAATATCTACAAAGGACATGAATTTTAGGATACAGTTTTAAACAAAAAAAAACAACACATAGTATAATCAACGTGTATTAGTGAAATCTGTCTGTCTGTCTCTTAAACAATAAACGTTTTTTTTGTTTAAGCCAGCTGTTACTTCAATCTCAACTCTTCCTGCAGGTGCCTCAGAGTAGGAACATCCAGTGAAG
>JANJYQ010109451.1:0-10182 GCA_024605255.1 Rastrelliger kanagurta | reverse complement strand
GTGTGTGTGTGTGTGTGTGTGTGTGTCAATTATAAAGTACATTCTGCTTCTGTTTGAGGGAAGATAAAGATGGGAAGTCATTTAAAAACATTAATTGCCATCATAATTTCAGCTCTCATAAAAACTGTGCTGCAATGTGTTTGTCATGATGTTGAGACACCAGATGCCTGAAACTAAACCTGTGATTAAATCTCTATATTATATCACTGAGATATCATATAAAAGTAAAAAGGAGCAGGGCTGAGGGAGAAAATAAATGATAACAGAAAACAACATACTGACACTGGGATGCCTATTGGTGCAGAAAGAAAGAGTGAATGTGTGATAGTGTTGCTGGAGGTCACCCTGCAGATTAAAAAAGCAACAGCTTTTTAAATTTAATCACTAAATATAATCCCAGAATCCTGCAGGGTTTTGATTGTGGGTCCTCTACTGTTTAACTGCTCCCTCTAGGCTACACCATGTAAGACAATAAGACCGTTGTTCATCACTTCGCTGACGACACCCAGGTTTAATTAGCTCTGTTACCGAATGGTCCCATACACTCACTGTGCCAGTACTTAGAACAAGTCAATTGATGGATGCAAAACAAAAAAAAAATAGAATCCTTCTATTAAACACAGACAGGTTTGGCAATGAGGCAAAAATAAAAGTTACTGCTGAGTCTGTTGCTATAACAACAGAAATGAAAGTTAGAAATCTTGAGTTTGAAAACCTGAGCTGCAACATTTTATCATCTCAAACAAATAGTAACAACCATTTGGCTGTTTATCAGTCTACAGAAGTGCAGTAGTGTGCAAAAGTCTTAGTCCACCACCATCATACGCACTGAAAATATGGAAAATGTGTACACAAAATGTAAAATTAATGATTAGTAATTAAAGTTTCATTTAGGTTTAAGAAAGCCAGCAAAAACTAACTTTGTTGAGGCATTGATGATCTTGTTCCTACGTTTCATCTTAAAATATGTATAAGAATAAAATACACTAGAACACAGTAGAATAGTAGCGTAGAATAGTCTTTATAGTTATTGAACATGTACAAAGAAACTGAAGACAACCTTACTGGTGCCATAAGTTAAAAAAGCCCTATAAAAGCTAGTCAAATATTAAGTACCAAAACTAAACGAAGGTGAAACACATGATACATATACAGGCTTTCCACATGCTCCCATCATTATTGCACAATTTTCCTTAATATTGCACAGTGTCATTACAACTGTACAAAATCAGGTCTTGGGAGCATTTCAAACAGTTCTGCCTTTTGCCTAAAAACTGACCAGACACATCCAGCCTTTTTTTTTTTTTGGAATAGCATAATTCTTAATCACACAGTCTGCCAGATGTCATCATGTGTTATTTCAAACTTAAGTCAGTCAGGTGCATTTCTAACATGGAAGTGGTGCTAATAATATGGAGAATGTCTGTGCTCTTTTTTTTTTTACGACGCAGAATGTTTTGAATTGTTCCTTCAAGCCCTCTCACTCATTTGACATGTTTATGCTGCGAAGTGCATGATGTATAGCCGTGCTTGTGTTTTGAAGAGTGTGTGTGCGTGTGCAAGGAGCTGTGTCACACCTGAATCCTGCAACCTCTCCCCATCAAACGAGACTCGGTAGACAAATGACTCATTTTCTCCTTTCTGCTCCCTGATCCCTCACTAATTTTTTTTTCCATCTACCTTTTGTTTCTTCTCCTGTCTGTGAGCCACTGTTGGTGTGTGTGTGTGTGTGTGTGTTTGTGTATACGTGTAGGTGTTGTAATTTGTGGTTAGAGGCCCTTGCAAAGTGTGGAAAAGGGAATTGAATTTATGGCCCAGACCCATCAGATGAGAGCAGGTGGAGAACATTCTGCTGCATACTAAACGGCCTGTCAGCACCACATTGGAAGGGTCCACCTTATCTCTACCTGTGCTGGTGTGTTTGTGTGTTTTGCGTGCGAGCCAGTGACAACCTTTTCGAGTCCTCTACAAGTCTTTGTACACCTATTGACCCGGGCCTGTTTATTTCAGACTTTGTCTGCCGTGTCTCCTCTCCGGCCGTCACTCTCTTTAATAGCCAATCTGAACACAAGTCAGGGGAACAAAGCGAGAGACAACGTGGGGATCAGGGAGAGGGAGGACCGACACTACCACCTTTTCGTCTTCCTGACATGTTTTCATTGCTGCGCTCAGAAGGAGGAGGGGGGTTAGGTTCAGACTCCCCTCACGCCTGCTCCTTTGCGTGTCAGCAGATGGCTTCACGGGCCACGTCGAGCTTCAGCTTGATCATCCCAGAGGAATCGATACCTAACCTCCTGCTCCTCGCTACCTGACTGTTCAGAATTCAGCCCGACACGGCACATGTCAGAATCAATGAGAACTTTAGCTCACCTGCTTTTATGTGGTAACCTCGATTTGCCTCAAGTCAGAGGGGGGGAGAATCAGCTTAGGGTGGTGATTTGCTAGAAGTCAGTCACGGGAATGGAAGAATAATAATAGCTAATGAAAGAAAGATTACCTATGCTCAAAAAAAAAAAGAAAAGTTTTTTTTTACCATTGCCAATGATTTAGTCAACACCCCTTAGTTCCAATTGAAGGAAATCTTAATTAATGATATTTTCGTCAACGCTCTGCTTGAAAAGAGAAAAAAAAGCCTCTTTCCTGTTTCATCCTAACAATGCTCCATGCTCAATGCCAGCTCCATAAATAAATGGATTTCCTGGTTTCCTGGGGAAGAACTTGATAGTCCCACACAGAGCCCTGACCTCGAACCCGTCCAGCACTCTTGGAATGAACTGGAACGTCAACTGCGAGCCAGATCTTATCTACCAACATCAGTGTTGGACCTGACTAATGCTTTTGTGTTTGAATGGGAGCAAATCCCTGCAGCCAGATTCCAACATCTGCTGGAAATTCTGGAACCAGAGGAGTGGAGGCTGTTACAGCAGCAGATTAGTGTCTGTGGTTTTGGAATCACATGCTCAACAGCCAGCTATGGCTTGAATGCTCAGATGTGGCATTGCAATATATCTACCATGGCTTTAGTATAAAAAAAACAACTCCTAAAGGCACTGTGTGGAGTTTAGACCAGTTGTGGCATAGTGGAGCAATGCGTTAAAGAGTGTTTCATCTTCTGCATTAGTAACATTCTTACAAGAATCACATGTTGGTGGGATACACATTCTTGCTGACTTTAGAGGGTGCAAAGACAAACATGTAGTATACAGTTTGCAACCCAGTTAGACGTCTAGTGGTGGAAAAATCCCTGAAAAATACATTACCAGTCCAAAGTTTTAGAACACCCCAGTTGTTCCAGTTTTTTTTATTGAAGATGATACCAGACCTCTTCCTGACAGTTTTGACTTTCTTTGCAGTGTCTCTGTAGGAAATGTTGTGATGTCTCTCTTCCATTGTTAATTGCATTCTTCTCTCCATTTTTATTCAACACACTACTGTCAGCAGTGCTATACTGTTCACATAATACCAGTGTATGGTACAGCAGTGTGTCCAACACTACTGTTCTGATACAGAGGAGGTGATGAAGAAAAGTTGGGACACCTGTAGGAATTGGTAGCACCAACGTTCAAGGCTTGATTGATCAACTTCAGTTGCTGCAAAACAGCTTGTTGTTAACACATTTATTGTTCCCTTAAAAAGATCTTGTTGTATAACTCTAAAATTATATTATTTTTCCTTTTTGGCCACCTTAAACTTTTTTTTTTTACTTCTGGCAGTTCACAACTTTTCAAGATAAATCATTGTACTTGAACAGCTTGAATATCAATTTAAAAAGACCCTGGAAGAATTGGGCTGTTCTAAAACTTTTGACTGGTAGCGGACATCAAGATAGCTGAAAGAGGTGGGAAGACTGGGAAAACTGCTGGCCAGTTTTAACATGCATGAAAGCAATGCAATCTAGATTCATAACTTCACTTCTAGAGCTACCACCTCATGATCTTCATTCAGTTGTCGTGTCAGGTACATAATTTCATGCAACAATAAGTACTAACAAGATGGTATCAGGTGTCAGTCATTATGTTCTCCTTGATCTTGAGTCTGCTAACCCCTGATTAGTGACCTCCGCCTCCTTACCACTCATTGCTGTAACTGGTATAGGTCAGCTGTTCACTGACTCACCAAGTAGGATTCAGTGGACAGCTGCAGAAAGATTTGACGTTAAAGACTATTCTGAAACTAACACAAACCAGCTGCACTTCTTCAGAAAATCAGTAATTACGTCTCATTTACTGCTATTTTACCTCGATTGCCTTTTCTGTTTGTATGATGGGCTGTAGACATCATTCAATGCAATGAAATGACCTGTGCTCCACAATACCACAGTAATGTGGCTCACTTGAAACGGGGAAAACACTGATTTTCATGGATGAAAGAAATGACAGAGATGAAAGCATAGATAAAGGGATAGAGGAGATTTCAGGATGTCAGTGCTAGAGAGACTAAGTGCTTCAGATGGAGGTGAAAGCAAAAGACACCATCAAAGTTTCCTTGGTTTTAAGGGTGGTCACAGTTGGGGCAAGTCTTTTCTTTCTTCAAGTTTGTGATTAAAAAAAGAGAGCGATAACAGATATAGAATAATAATAGAACATACACTTCAGCCTGTATGGTTGAAGATATTTCTACTGTGTAACAGATCCACACATCTTTACTACAGACTCAAAGGGAAACAGCTTGGCCAGTAATAACACATCCCTCAGCCACCAAGCTGTCTGAGTCGTTCTTAATGAGTGTGTGTATTCTTGCTCCGCAGTCCTTGTGAAAACCAATTATAGTGGTAAGACGTGTCCGCATTACTGTGGGTAAATTTGTTTATGTGTAAAACATTTTCTGCCCACAACTGCCAAAACAATGGAAACCTCTTCTTTTTCTTTTGGTGGTTGGTAAACATCTAAATGGAGCATTACCACCATCTTCTGTGTGGCAAGTTGAAGAATGTTGGTTATGTTCAAGAATCTGTCCTCATTGCCAGTGTACTCAAACTAGTTTTGACATGGTCTTTACCAACAGCAGGATAATTGAGTTGTTAGAGTTGGGTTGGAGCTTCAGTGTCAGTCAGGGGTTACAATGAATGTAATCAGTCATCAGGTTTTATTTTTATTTAGTTTTTCAGTTTAGTTTTAGTTGGTTTAACAAGTGATTAATTAGTTTTAGTTTAGTTTTTACTAAGTTTTAGTGTTGGTCTTTCAGGTAGTAGGCCTTTATTTGTCTAGTAGGTGGTAATTAGCATCCGCTCAGCTGCCGCCCACTGGAATTAGCATGGTATATCAAGAAGTCAAACTGAATAGGACGCAGTCAAAATTGAGGGAGAAAATGAAAAAAAACAAAAACAAAGCTGATTTTATCTACGATTCAGATTAGTTTTAGTTAGTTTAACGAGTGACCACCTACTGCCACCTACTGAAACTAGCCTGTTATCTCAAGATGTAACCGCAACAAAAACAAAGCTGATTTTATCCACAATTCAGTTTAGTTTTAGACAGTTTTGCATTGTTCATAGTAGTTTTATTTCAGTTCACTAAATAATTTTTCCCTGTTTTGCTAGCTTTAGTTTTTATTAATAACCCCAGTGCAAGGTCAAAAAAGAAACAGTGTGTTCTTCTTGCCCAGTCTTTCTTATTTACTCTTTCTTTTTTCTATTTTATTTTTTTCCCCTCTGTCCTGCTTATTGGAGCAGACTCAGTGCTTCTCTGTCTGACCCCATCCTGCTTGTTTTAATAGCAGCAGATAGCTGCCACTCTGTAGTCAGATCAATACCCCAGAGAGCCATACAGGCCTTGAACCCACTGAGAGACACACAGTGAAAGGTAGAGGAAAGACATGACCACAGCAAAATAGAAAAGGCAGCAGAAGCACAACGCAAGGTTTTTTTTTTCAATACATGCTGTGACTTGGCATATGCTCATTAGATTGGTTTTTGAAATGTCAGGCTTGATAAATCACTCTCAATCAATATTTAACCTTAGAGAACCTCCTCCTCATGTTATCCTCAGGTACACTGCCAAGCACTCAAGTATTGACATAAACAGGATGATTATAATAACTTATTAGTATGCTGGTTAGGTTTGACAATTGATAAATGTTGCTGTGTGACTCAAAAGTTTCTCCCATCTCCTATCTCCCATCCATCCTTTCTTTTCTCTACATCCTCCAACTCTCTCTTTACTCCATCTACTCAGGGTTTTGACCTACTCTTACCTGTTGTCCTTTAATGCCTGGCTGCTGCTGGCCCCCATCGTGCTGTGTTACGACTGGCAGGTGGGCAGCATTCCCCTGGTGGAGTCGTTCGGCGACATGCGCAACGTTGCCACTGTGCTGCTGGCTGTGGTGATGCTCGCCCTCTGCCTGCACTGCATCCTCTCACTGCAGGTAAGAGCAAGAAAGTGACAGGTGGTTAGAAAGCATTTAAGATCACGCTTCTCTCTGTTGCCTGATGAATGTCTGATAGATTCCCAAAGGTAACAGGATTAAATGAATACCCCTGTGGTTTAATCAAGATAGAGTCATTGCCAGGTAGAAACATCTGAAATGTAGCTGTATTCATTGAATTTTAAGCAACTATGCAATCATTGCTAGCACCCTGAGATAAGTCATTAGAATATGTATGATTGAGTTAGTAAACATTTGTAGCTTCTTATTTTATTAGAAGTTCAGTAGGTCTTTTCATTCCAGTTACCCACCTCGCACACACTGGCCCAGATTAAGCTCTCCCCACATCAACTGGACAGATGGACATAAAATAAAATCAAATATTCATGGCCCCCAAAGGATGATCTTCAAGAATTCCCGACACACTAATCTTTTGCCCGGCGGCACTATCACAGTCCCAAACCTTTTTTTTTTCTCTATGTGTTTTTATTAGTTTTTAGGTTTATATAAAATACAGTTTAATATGGTTCAATAAACTCCGAACCCACAAATAATCCTACCCACCATTGCACCATCTGAAATGTTCAACATAACACACAAAAAACACATATTAGTTCAGAAAAAGAAAGAAATAATGATTAGAAAAGAAAAACTTTAAAAGAAAAAAAACTGACCCAGAACTGGTTGCCAGATGCGGTCAATTTTAAAAGCATCTTGTGCCTTTTGTTGTTGAAATGAATTTTCTCTAAGGTTAGATGATACATAAGATCTCTGATCCATGGATTGAGTTGGAGAGGATTTTTTTCCCCTAGCAAGGACAGTAGGAAAGGAAATTATACTTCTTGTCACATTTGTCCTGCAGTACTGTGCCAAACTAACAACAAACCAACTGAATTATTTAGGCAACCTCACAAATTTTTTAGTCTTTTACATCCATAATAACAAAATATCCTGTTTTGCGTGATCTCTTGCATTGACCACGGTTGTTACTCTTACTTTAAAAAGAAGTTTTGAGCAAAGTACACAGAGTGCTCCTGGCCTTTTCTCTCTTACATTTGTTCTGTGTCTGAGCACCTCCAGACCTTTTCTTCCCTTGAGAGTGCGGGTTGTTCCTTTTTCATTGATACTCTACTTTACCTTACACTGTATGCTACAATAAGTGGCAACCTAGCTAACAATCTGCTTATCTTCTTTCTATTTTCTCTGTACAGTTTAATCCCATCTGGCATTTTATTCATAGGGTTGTACATAATTTCATTCAATAAATGAAGCGGACACGTACTAGTTTGGTTGCTCCTGGGACAATAAATTCACACCGTTTACTCTGGAGACATCGACCGCTATGTTAGACTATGAACTGCTTTGTGAAGCGGTTTATACTGATAAAGAACATGAAATAAAAGTGGCTTGTGCAACATAGATAATACGCTGTGGTAGATTCCAATCTGACAATAAAGCATCCATTTATCTATTATGCATAGTGAATGTATTGGGACGGTTTCTAAGAGACAATCTTTAATTCTTAGGAGTAATAAGATCTAATTCATCTTCTATTTACCATAATAAGTCTTCTTAAACGTTCCAATGAAGAGCACAATGTGTCTATAAGAAGCTACTAATGAGTATGCCTTCAGACCCCAATGAGACACTTAATTAGTGCTTTATTAAAGAGGGTGCTAAAAAGGTCAGCCCAGTCAAGCCTCCATGTGTTAAAATGCATAGACAGAGCATCTATTAGAAGATAAATGGACCTTGTGTTTCCAGCTCTACTGTAGGATTGTATTACATGGAAAATAAAGATTAAGTCATTTTTCAGTTCTTACAGTATATTTGCATTAAATTCACTTGACGTTGAAAAAGTGCTGTACCCTGCAGATACACTTCATTATGTTTCCGTCTCATCACTAAAGTCTTAGGACACGACTCACAAATATTCGTGCACACATACACACTCACACAAATCATATACACATCCTCCCTATTACTTTATATTTTGCCATCCTCATCTCATACGCCTCCAGTTACCGTGGAGACAGGCCTCGCTCTGTAAAAGAGGTGTGTATTGAATGCATGTATGCTTTAGTTTTTCAAAAAAAAAAGAAAAAAAAGGGTTGTCTACGGGGAAGAGGTTTTCACTCTCTCAATCAACACCAACTTTTCTTTTAATACCCTCTGCCCTCCCTTAGCACTTGAAACTCTTACTTGTCTCTCCCACAATACCTTCCACTTCATCACGGCCTTCCATTTCAGATTTAGTTCAAGGGGTCTTTGTTGAAGCGTGTGCTGAGAAATTATTCCTCAAAATGTGAATGTTTCCCTGGCATAAAATATCATTTAGTTACACAAAATGCACCCATGTGTTGTGCTACTTTACTTATTTTTCCAGCCTGTTTATTGCATACATCTGTATTCACATTCCGTTAACTTTTTTTTCCCCCTTCAGGATGAAAAAAGTCACGATTCTGCCACGCTCGTGAAGCTCACGCTCCGAGAAAGTCAAAATATTCAAAATAATTTTCTTTTCATCCATCAGAGCTTCAGCAGAGCAGGAGGAGAGAGCTCTGTTCTTTTGAATGCATAAGCAGAATCATTTTATTTGCCCGGAACATTTTGTGCATGAGAATTGTTCCCCTGAATTTAACTTATCTTACAAGTAGCCCGGAGCCTTTTCTGTGTCGCAAAGCTACACAAAACACGATTAAAAGCCTAAACATGACCTTAATTTGTCCGTGATAAATGATTTATATAGAGCAACTTAACACACTATTTCACATTTACACACCCTAATTTAACATGTGCAGAAAGTGTCAGTAAATTCAAGAAGTTGTGGCTCCTCAAGACACAGTCAATTCAGTTTTGTACTGCTACTGATATAATAATAATAAAAGTTGTACTTTAAAAGTCTGTTTTACTGAACATATTTCAAATCAGATGTATTAGTGTTGCTTCCAGTATAATTTCCTTGTGTGAATATTCTTGTTCAGATGAATTTTAAATAAGGAACACGTTGGAAAAAAAAATCGAGACACTGCTGAGCATTTGCAGTGTAACATTTTTGATATTACCTTTCAGTGAGTCGTTTTTTTTGCTATTAAAGACTATTTTAAAATTAATCTGCCCTACTGTGTCATACCCTCGCAGCAACTGTCATAACCGCCTGGCACTTGCAGACTCATGGGCTGAACAGTACATATTTATGAAGTCTGGAAGGCAGGGAGCTGTCCAAATCTAGTCTACAGAAGTTCTTTTTACAGACTCCTGGGTTACTTCCATTCCTCAGCCCAGTATTTGCACTTGGCTTCAAGCATGCTAAACTACCAAGAGCTGACACATACGCATGCTTGGTCATATAGTATGCTTTACAGTAGCCTGAATATTCCATGTTTTTTTACTTTTATCAACCAACTTAACTACATGTCAATTGAAACTGGTCTGAGGAGAGACTTGATAACATACTGCTTATACAGAGGGCTACATGGTAAGCTATTGTAGCTATTGAGCTAACTGCTAACATGCTAGGCAGCAGGGAACGTTATGGTGCGTTCCAGTTGTACTCAGAAGTTGGACCCCGCCAGCCCCAACATCAAACTGTGTATCATAGTGTAAAAGTTGTTGTAATATCTTGTTTATTGGTAGTTTTATCTTTACTTTACCTTTAAATCAGTATTACACAAAGCACTGTCCAACTTCTATCTGTGGACATGTTGCTATGCAGTTTGTATGCGCAAAATACAGCTTACAGTGTTTTTATCAACCGGTATCGCTATCAATGGCTAACCTGGCTAAAACTGGTTTTCTGACTTATAACTGAAACAACAC